>JAMKCH010051464.1:0-12998 GCA_023653785.1 Ophioderma brevispina
CTTGTCAAAAATGAGGAAAAGGTGTAAAAGTTTTCCCAATGAACTCTGTCGGCCATATTGGAGGAGGTACAGTATGTACCATATCTTAAAAAATGTTTGTCCATATTTCACTTTACACTCGTAGAGTTTTCATGCTTTACACAATGGCACAATTCTCTCTTATATTGACCTTACAGCTGTACTCATATTATCTTCCAGTATTCATGGGGCTTACAAAAATGACGTTTTTAGCACCATATCAAAACAAATTGAAAACATCAGAGTGGATATTTAGAGATCGGGCTTGGGGGTAAATGTTATTCGAAAAGATTATATATTTAAAAAAATACAGGTCCAATATAAGGAGGCGTTGCGGACTGAACTTACCACTGTGCCGGCCGTACAGAACAAGAGCAGGGCAAATCTTTGAGTGCAAACCCAACTGTCGCCGCAATTCTACCACCATAAAGACACTAGCAGTGAGTTTGAAAAATATTGAAAATTTGCAGTGAATAGCTTCAAAGTGAGGATAAGTCTTAGAATTCTCATAAGATACCTTTTCAGCGTAGCATGACCGAAAAGGAAGAAAAACGGCAGTGTTCCAAGCGATCCTCCATTCATTACGTGTTGTGAGTAAAGTGTCCGTTTCGCGAACAGTAATGATTAAAACTTCCGATTCTGTCCTTATAGGTTTGCGTCTGGTCTTATCCTTTGCAGGGTATGTTAGGATACTGTACTTGTTACATACATGCAAAAACCTGATTTTCTTGATGATTTTTCGATTTGATGATTAGCAAATCACTGGATAGGGGCTTGAAGTTTTTCGTTGCCTCATATTTTGTCAATGGGTCATAATATAAAAGGTGTAGGAATAATTGAAGCCTAATTGAATAGGCTGCAATCCACAGAAAAATGGTATGGTAGCTGAGCGTCATGGAACATGACGCAGCAACATAGTTGTTTATTTTCAGTGATTAAAGATCAGGAACATTTCGTATATAGGCGCATGTAGGTTGTTTTGATGGCTGATGAAAAAGGATACGAGTTATCGGCAAATAGTTTTATGGTTGAATCTATGTTGTCCCCGATGCATTATGTATAGAAGGAACATTAAAGGTCCTAGTACAGTACCTTGAGGTACGCCAGAATCAACATGTACTGTGGATGATGCTTCACCACCAACCACCACCTTCTGGTCCTGGTGGTAAGCCATTTTTTAATCCAGGCATAGTGTGTCCTAGTGATGCCAAAGTATTCTATTTTCTTCAGTTAAAGCGTGATGTGGCCCCCGTGTCAAAAATGCTTTGGAAAAAAATCAAGTATCAAGACACCGGTTTGAGCTATTATGTCCAGTGTCTTGTGACTTCATTCCAAAGTGTTGACTAGCTGGGATTCAGTGGAGTGCTGTTGGCGAAACATGTGGTAGTTAGCAAGTAGCTGCTGTATGTCGATGCATTCCGTAACAGAGTGAAAGTGAAAAAGATATGTTCCATCAACTTTGGTTAGTGACGCAGTCAGTGAGAAAGGGGATGAGGGCGGGGTAGGGTTTTTCCCCAACCGGTCTGTTGGAAGCATTCCGGTCTAGTATGACTGAGGAGAAAATCACCTTCAAGATTGGTGCAATCTGTTTTGCCGTTTCCTGTAGTATCCGAAGGGGTATAAGGTCTGGTCCACATTGCCTTTACAGGGATTTAATTTTACTTCAGCAGGTTTTTTTCAATTCCCTCTGGGAAATGTGATGCTGGTCATTGAAGCACGGTATGGAAATTTGACACCCATTTTTCAGCGCCAATACACACTCCGCAGTGTCCTTGGTGAACACGACTGATACTGACTGTCAATGCCTAGGCTTGTTCCGGGCTGGTGTTGCAAGGCCGTAGAAAGTTTGTAAAGTGGGTATACCTCCCACCGGTCAGTTTTTCGGTGTTGATGAAGTGCCAACATTTCTTTTGGGGGACTCGTCATAGTGTTCTCTAAAATACAACCCACATAGTGCTTCTTTCATATGTTCTTGAATTTCTTGGCATCAGATCTCTAAACTCCTTCCAGGGTCTTTCACAGTTGGTTTTCTGTGTTTTGTAATACTCTCTTTTAATTAGTCTCTGATCCAAGGGACGTCTTGCCACGATGAAAGCTTATTCTGAGGGATGAACTTTTTCATCACCTCCAAAAAAGAAAAAAATATTATAATATACATAAAAAAATGTTCAAAAATGTTTGATGTAATAAACCTGTACATAGGTATGTGTATTTAAGTCTAAGTAACGTTACACTAAACAATTATAACACAATATTAACCTGTACATGCGTTAGATAGTGTATTTGTATTGTTGAATAATTAAACAGATTATAAAATGCTCGTTTTCGTTTCTATTTATGGAAATGTGGTCCTACGGTAGCGTATCGTGTTTCAGGTGGTGATGCTTGCTTGTGAAAGAGCCAAATTTGATTTTTATAACTTTAGAGCTTTGAAACAATGTCATTTTTAATTAAATAATTACCTGCGGGACGTTTTCACTTATCTCACCTGACTTGAGGATTTTTGTCAAGAAATACAGATTTAAAAAGCAATGTTGCAATGATTTCAAAATTGAAGCCTTGCCTTAGATACCCACATTATACAATGAAATGTCCAAACGTGAATATTGCCATTTTCGTGCTGTAAAGGCGCCAAGTTCATAAACCTTAATAACTAAAAAAAATCATTCTTGTAAAAAATATTTTAAAGGGGGTGGCCCGAGTTAAGGATATGAAGTTTCATCTTGATAGATTGTACTTCACTCCAAAACCCACATCTGCTAAAGTTTCGCGCCGAAATGTCAATCCTTTTTGATGGAGAGCTAAAAAAGTGGATTTTGTAAGCCCCATAGAGTACTTTGTAATTATATGGTCGCCCAAAATAGGGGGCACATTTTCGCTCATAACTTCCAAAACCAAACATCCTTGGCTCTAAGATTCAACAGGGTAAACAATAGTAGCGTTCTTTCTGATACCAAAATGTTGACCAATTCTGGAAAACTCTGGGCTTCTGGGGACGAGGCCATATAGCGATCGGGCCATGAACCTTAATGTATTAAAAATACAAGATCAACTATTTGGTGTTCACATCCAAAGCATATTAGACCAAATGGCTATATTAAGACCAAATGGATTTTAGACCAGATGTATTAGACCAAATGGATATTAGACCAGATGGATATAGACCAAATGGGAATAGACCAGATGGGGTATTAGACAGATGGATATTAGACCAAATGGGATTAGGACCCAAAGGGAATTAGACCATTATGGTATTAGAACACATGGGTATTAGACCAGATGGTATTAGACAACAAAATGGAAATTAGCCCAATGGATATTAGACCAAGAAGATATTAGACCAAATGAGTGTTTTGTTGTGGTATTAGGGACTAATGGTGGAGACGAAAATGGTATTAGGACTAGATGGGTAGTAGCCCAAATGGATATTAGGACATTTTGGTGTTTGACATATTGGGCGTTAGAACTAAAATGGTTATTAGACTAATTGGTATAGACAATGGGGGTTTAGTTTAGACAAATTGAAGTTAGACGAAGTGGCTATTCGACCAAATGGGATTGACCCAAATGCAATAACCCACGGCATTGCGGTGTTGCTTTTGGAATAAAGTACATACTCGAAAGATAAGTACATTTCGCTCGCTTTTCATGAGAAGTCCATCTCTCGAGCACATTTAGAGCCATTAAGAATTACAATAGCAAGTGTACTCGAATTTTACCCCTAGCGGAGACAAAGCGAAAGAAGGAAACAGTGATAAAGGCAAATTGTAGCAAGAAAAAAAAAAACAAATGGAAGGAGCAAGCTTGCTCAATAATATTTAGGTTTCGATAACGATATATGATCTTGCAGGGGCTTCTCAACGGGATCCACTAGAAGACATGAAAAGCAGTAGACTGGCCTTCGTTTTAACATCACGGTCTTTACTGTGTTCTCTATTATTATTCTTAATTCATACGATATACATCGTATATATCGTTCCGTGTTGATATGTGTAGCAGAGGGAATTTCTTTATGGGGTTTGCATGGGATTTCTCAATCTTGCGTAAGTATAAGCAAACAAATAGTGAGCATATATTTTCCATTATTGAAGGTACTAATAATAGTAGTGTCTATTATCTTTACTATAATTATTATTTATTATTATGGTAGTGACTCCTTTAAATGAAATATAGGCCGTATAAGGGTAATTTCTCATATGTAATTCTTTGTAGGCGTCTATTTTTTTAATGTGTCAAAGGGAATCATTGGAGTAGTTGCGAGAGCGACACGTACAACGGTGCAGGCACGTAGCCAGCCCGGTGGTTCTGAGGGGGCAATTTCCCGGTAGGTGCAACAAATGTCCCGATCACAAGCAAAAATTTCCCGGTCACAGGACAAACGAATCCGCAAAGGGGCTGATTTAACATGAATATCCGTGTTTTATTTCCCGATTTCCCCACAAAAATGTTTTCAGAGGGGGCACTCTGCCCCCATCTGCCCCCACCTGGCTACGCCACTGCAACGGTGCCATCTTTTAAGAGGGAAAATAATCAACCAATTCAAGCACCCTAGATT
The DNA here is from genome assembly GCA_023653785.1 of Ophioderma brevispina. NCBI lineage: Eukaryota > Metazoa > Echinodermata > Ophiuroidea > Amphilepidida > Ophiodermatidae > Ophioderma > Ophioderma brevispina. The sequence continues at coordinate 4,574 of JAMKCH010051464.1, forward strand.
CAGCACTCTCTCCAAGTGGTAATAATCACAATTTCGCGCTCAAATTGTCTGTCTTTCCTCAGGTGCAAAAACCCTAGCTACGCCACGTTTATGGTATTTTTTTTTTGTTTCGCTAATTTGCCTTCTAACTTTCGCTATCTTGTAGTCAACAAACAATTACCGAAATACAACAAATAACTACTTGCATATGATAGGATTTCAAAAAGATCATCATCATGTTGTGAAACGATAAAAATAAACTATTTGAAGGTAAAAGAGAAGAACTCTAAATCTGCAAGCTATCCCCCTCCAATTTCCAAAATCATAATAGAAAGCATTGCAAATCAATGGACTATACTTCATTGCATTCTCTTTTTTCTATATTGAAATGAGCTCTGATCGTTTGTTGAGGAGTCTTCGTCTGTCAGCGTTAATGGATAGTTTCTCGGTCAGGCAAAGGTTGCACTACTTGGTTGCACTGTCGTATGGGCGGGAGCTGGATACAATGTACCATGTGATGTCAAAGGCTTTGTTGTTCTTCTTGAGTTACCACGCATACTTTAAGAGTTCCGTGCTGTTCTGCGCTTTCTCGTTCTTAAAGCCACTATCAGTCATTTTTTTCCAAACTTAAAATGGCCATTTTGTGTCTAAATGGCTAGGATTAGGTCATATCAACACCTTATATCACTCCTCTTTGTGAAAAACAGACATTAAAGCATTTTAAAGCTGTCCTGAAGATGCCATTTCCACTGTTTTGTTTACTTAAAAAAGTCGGATCCCGACTTTTATTAGTAAACAATGCATAAAAATCGCCATTTCTTGACAAATACGGCGTGTTAAGCTTAGCTACTTACAGGGGTCTTTACTACAACCATTTCAAATGCAACAGTGCAAAAAAAATTGTTTTTTATGAAAAATAGAGGGCGCGGTTTGTTTACATTTTGAAGAAATCGCTGATAGTGGCTTTAAATGACGTATTGTGGTTGTTGAATCTGGTCTTGAATGGTGTTCTATTAATTCGATGTAAATTTTGGTGTCATCTATGTGGGCGACTTTCACTTAAGCGCTGTAGATGATGTTCGGCTTCAGACAGTTTTCTTTGAGGGGCCACAGGTTTTTGGTCGGAGAGCTTGCGTATGTAGACAGGTCGATCGTTGGTCTTCCGGTATGGGTAGTCCTTGTCTGTGTTCAGGTTGAGGGTGATGTCAAAGAAGTGATATTGAGACCAAGTTGCTTGAATGTCTTGATTACATTCTTCCGGATCCTGTCGGATGTGCTGCCAGCCGCTTTCTTTAGAACTGTTTAATAGTCCATCGCCTTTGTAGAGTAATATATTTCCTTTGTTGATTTGTTTGGAGAGGATGCTGAAGATGTATAGGACGATGAGGTCACAAACATCAGCGCCGTTGTAACTGCCCATAGTGACGTCACGTTGAACATGTCGTTGGATTCCGTTTTCTTTAAGGTTTGTCATCGTCCAACAGAAGTGACTTTTGGGAGTGGTAATTTGTTAAATGATATCGATATCCTGCTTGCTGATACGAGTGTATTTCTTAGCGAATGTAATAGCTCTCTTGAGGAGTTCTTCTGTGACGGATGGGTAGAAATCGATGATATCGAAGCTAATGAAGGTATACTTGTCCTTGTCGTCAAGTTTCTGGAACCATTGAATAACGGAAGTCAAGTTGAGCCACTGGTTGACCTGAGATGGATATACCTAAGAGCGATCGGAAGCAAAGTGGGCGTTGTTAACAAGTCGAGGCTTATCGAACCAGGTCGTTTCAGCTTGCAATGACTTGACCTCACGGCGGCGGAGGCCTGTGGTGGAGCGCCTAAGTTTTCCATGAGCGAGGTATCCTGTAGATCCAGGCAATATTGCCCAATTTTGTGCTTCATTCATGACCTACCAGGAATTTAATTTTTCTTGGAAAACCAGCTCACATTAACACGTTATGGATTTGGCTATATCATCAATAACTTTATTTTATAACACATACGTCAAAATTCAAAAAAAAATAATGACCAATAGATTGATACCATTCTAGTAAAAAAAAAAATATGAATTTGCGAATAAACTGGCTCAAATTTTATTCATTACACATTTTAATTAACTCAGTATATTTGAGATCTCCAAGAATCTCATTAATACATGGAAGTTTGAGCAAATTCACCTATAGTCGAAAATGAGTGTACAAAATGAGTTCATTTTAAGTTATTCAGGCTTATTGTAACATGTCATTGAGTTTACTATACTGTGTTCAAGGATTTTTGACAATAACGCGCAGTGGAGCATTCTTTATTTAAAAATAGCCCGCCAAACTCAAATCTTGGGGTTACGGTATCCATTGAATGTATTGAATAACGATTACTGCTTCTCGATCAGTCGAGGGAATCGTGATTAATTCAGCGATTCAAATAATACCATACCAGGAGCTGCAGGTTTGTAAGAATAATCAATGCTTCAAATCTCGTAGGTTTATCAGCTCAGGGTTTGACGGAGGTTGAGGTTGCAGTCCTGATTCTGTTGTTCTTGATTAGTCGAGGATGGTTTTTTGCTGACAGTCTGAAAGTGTTAGCTATGCTCAATGAAAGCATCAAGTTCGTTATTTGTAGCATGTCCATCATGAATAATGTCACCAATATTCCTATACCACACCACCAGAAGTATTTTATCTAACCATTTCCTAAGTTTCGTCGGCCGTCGGTCCCGACGGGAGCAGTCCCGGAAACCTGGGTTAAAATGTGTCATTATTGAAGTCAAGACACTGGAGTTCAAATCATTTCAAGCTTTTTGATTAAAGTCCCTGTCGGAGGAGACCTTTTTGAAACGTGTTTCCAAAGCCTTTTCATCCCCCCCCCCCCCCACCCACCCCCCCCCCCCCCCCCCCCCCCCCCCCCCACGTGTTTCGAAGGGGGAGCACAAACCACTAAATCACTCCACAATTGGGGGAATGGTAGGTAGTTCCGGTAAAAAATGGACAAAAACATGTGAGATATTTTGCAGTACTTTGGGGACCGGTCCTAGTGAGGGTGTATATTATAATAAAAGTGAAAGAGTGAGCCGGGACCATCGCTGCGATATCACAAAATTTGGAAATTCGATTCGGTTTGTAGGAAACTAGGCCCTCGATTCCGCCCTGGTCCGAACAGGGCTATGGGCGTACACGGGTCGGCTCAAAATAGTTTGGGGGCGTGTTCATATGCCTTTTTCTTAAAATCTTACTAGATTGATATCAAAATATTTGAAACTTCCATCAACGAAAGATAAGATTAGTTGTGATATATAGGGAAATGAATTCATAACATTCAATCATATTATTCACGCGGGGTGAAAATCAGCGGGCGCGATGTGGTATTTTACGTGTTCTTTCAATGGAGCGATTATTAGTGGTGGGCGCCCTGTAATAGAAGTGTACAGGGCTTTCTCGTCCAGGGTAACAAAAAAGACGGTTTGGGGATCGATTAATTTTAGTCGCATTTGTGGATAGTCGTGTATTATGAGTATAAGGGTAGATGATTGGGCTGAGGTGTTAAGTAATGGTAAACAGGTTCTATGTGGGATAGGTATTACATGATATTACAAGGCGACCAGGAATACCTTGTTTGTGGAATTTTGAGAGTGTGTAAAAGAGCGACCTGGTCTTGGATTAGAAGGTAAAAGGAAATTGCGTACGTCTTGATCAATGTTATCGTCCTTAAACAACAAAGTTACAAACACGGTGATGTTATCAACAATTTCCGTGGTTGGATCACATTCAAGTTTCCGATAAAAAATGAAAGGTAGAATCAGACAATTGACTATCGTATTCCTTAATGTAGTCTGTTTTATCCATCACAACCACTGATGACCCTTTACGAGGAGGCTTAAATACTTTATCTGAATGTTACTTTAAGGGTCATACAATTGACTACAGTGATGCATGAATTGTATGTCAAAGTGAAACAAAAATGCTCATTGAGTTAAAAAAGATAAAGATAAACATAATATTCCTAAATGGATTTTTATTTATCTTCCTATTGGATTTCACAGGTTTCCAAATAAATTCTTCGGCCGTTTATTTGGGATAATTGCTTGTGTTGCTGCCATCGTAACATTGGTTCAGTACCCATTATTTACTATCGTCAAAGGACCTCTGAAGGGACACCATTTCTATGTAAGATGCAGAAGTATAGATATGACTATTTCGTTAACTCTTAATTTCAAATATCGCCAACTCTAACCCTAACTCAGTTTGCCTCAACCCTAATTATAATAAGGAGTGGGCTGAATGGGTGATATTTATTTTTGTTTTGTTTACATTCCATTTCAGCTATCTCAATATGAAATGACAAATAGTTTTGGCCAAAAACTTGCAGAAAAGCGACCTCATGCTACAAAATCGATATTTTGACCTCATTTGCATCTATTTAGATGAAACATCAAATTCATGGTAACATGCCAAGAAAGAAGTATTTTGTACTCTAATCCACTCTAGTCACAAAAATTAGGTGAGACAAGAGGGCGCTGCACAATTTATTTTGGACTTCAAGCCCAAATGTTGTAATTTCATGTTGAGAAAGGTCTAATAGAGTACCAACAAAAAAATAAACCCTAAGCGGTGTCATGAAAAAAAGGTATTTTGACCTCAGTATAGACCACTTCAATTGTCAATTTTAAATACTGTCTCATCAAGAGATGGCAAATTTTTATATTTGAAATAAAGAAATTTTTAGTAAGAGTTAGCCAACCAATTTTAGGATTAAAGTTAGCGGACTTTTTTTATAGAGTAAGCGAACCTAATTTTAAATTAGACTTGGGAAACTCTATTTTTTATGTTATTATTGAAATTAACGAACATTATTTTGAACCAGAGATATCTAACTTTAGGACTACCGGAACCTATTTTGAATTACCGATATCGAACCTAAACCTTAATATATATTTGTAACAGTGAACGATAAGATTAGTTGACATTATTTAGTATAGTGAACCCTTTGTGCTATTAGATCTAGCGAACATTGTGCCCAATTGAAAACTTAAGAGGTATGTCTATGAGCCGATTTCTGTACGGGCCTCAATTAAATTCGAGTTTGTTGCACCCATCTGGTGATTAATTTTCCAATATATCACCTTGAAGGCGGTGTCCCCTTTCCGTATAGGTATGTTTCCGCTGCGAAAAGTTGCACATTAGCGTGTACTGCCTATTTCAAAATGGCGGCCATTGTTTTATGAAAAACTGCTATTGTAATTTCATTGTAGATCATTTTTTCATAGCACATCTTTTTCGACATAATAAGAACCATATAGACTATGGGGCGTGGACCAAATAACCAACTGTATAACAAATTCTGTTGTCCCCATCGGGGGGCTAAGGGAAAACCAAGTGTAAATTCAAAATAAATTGTTACAATCACATAACTGTCTGTTCCCGCACATAAAACTGGCACATTTTCTTAAAAATAAATAAAATGTCACCTCAATTTCGTTTTCCCAATATCAGAGACCAATGGATATGTATAGACTTCAGCAAACCATGAGCTAAAGATATTACAATGGACCCGGTTGTGCCTGTTTTAATCGATTGGCTAGGAACAAAAGAATCGAACAGGTGTCCTATACCGTAATGCAGTCCATTCAATTTAATGTTGCGTGCAACCTTGGGAATAATCTTGTTTTTGTATACCAATAACACGGTGCAATAACAGCGGTTCCTGATTTGATCCTGTTGAACACAGTTCAGCATTACGGTTGATGACGACACAGGCACAACCTCTATACCCGTCCTCTCTCACAATAACTAACCAGTGTACATTATAATATAGGTCGTTGACACTAAATTTTCTTCTGAAAACGCGGTAAATTGAATAGAAATGAAGTTAAGCAATAAGTTACGGATTTTGGTTCTGCACAAAGTTGTTAGGTCAAAGCTTGCCCACCAACATTCTCTCATGATGTTTGTTCATGTTTGTTCCATTTCGAATAAATGATGAAAAACATGGCCAAAGTTAATTGAACACGCACTATAGAAGCTCAATATTTATTTATTTGTGAATGAGGTTAAGTATTTTGTCCTGAAAAAGTACTTAGTCTAAATTGGAGAGCGGTAACAGCTGAAATCTATTCAGCTGCGCGACAATATAACAATGGTCCTGCACTCCCAGATGAAAGGGAATCTGAAGTGTTTTTCTACACCGCGGTGATTGAATATCTTTAACTTCATTGTTATGCTGAAGTCTTGTGGTATCCACTAGTACTGATATGAGGAAAATGTAAATCAAGGAAATTATTCTTCTTTCAAGAAAAATGTGCCAGTTTTTATTTGTTGGCACAGATGATTTTTTATATGATTTTAATAATGTTTATGAATTGACACTGGTTTCCACTAGCCTCCCCCGAGGGAGGACAACAAACAACAGCATAGAAGACATGCCCATACTTTAATAAGGAAAAACTATTAGATAAACGTTCCCCTTAATTTTCTTCCCCTTCTGGAAAATTGCGATTTGACGCTGGGAAGGGACGGGGAAGGAAGAGGATCTCGACAGAAAAGAAGAAGCCAGGGAGGGGGGGAGGGGAACAAGTATATACAACTTTTTCACTTCTATTCAAAAAGATATTTGTTTATTTTTACTGGCAAACACCTATTATGACAGTAAACTCTGAATAGCCCAAAGACAGTCCAACACCCATTCTGATTGTATTGTTCATTGTTGATGTGGTGAACTATTTGTCTCCTATATGGAGTCAGTTTAAAACTATTACTATAGCGATAGTAACTAGTACAGCACTCTTGGACAAGTCCATACCCCGCTTTAATATTTTTTAAATCTTGGAAATGATTTTTAGGGTCATTATTACAAAAGTGTTGTTTTATAACGTCGAAAAGATTGGGGGGCAGGCTGTTTTTTCTTCATGATTTACGTACTCTAGGGGAACTTAATCACCGTCATCTTAAAAAGGAGTCTGCGCGCAAATATAAATGCCATAATTTTTTTGTGCTCCCAAAATATCACACGGGTTCTTATCCCAACAATTTGCCATTTTAAGTTAATTTAGCTAAACATGCCTCCTTGCGGTGGCCACCTTGGACGCCTAGATGTATAAGTCCCTTCAGGAAGTTAAAAACTTTATTTAGTTTAGTCCGGGATGAAATTTGTATCTGTAATAAAAATAATAATGGCGGTTTTCCAAAAAAACAATGGCGGTCATTTTGAAATGCTCAGGACAGGCTAACGTGCAGCTTTTCGGGATGGAAACATACCTAATCCTAGTCAGGGGGACATCCCCTTCAAAGTGATATATGGGAAAATTAATCACCAATTGGGTGCAACGAACCAAAAATCTAATGATGGCAGCTCATGGACTAGTAGCGAACCTTTGGGGTAGCTGGAAGAAGAAAAAGTATTTTTATGGTAGTAAGAAGTAAAAAACAGACATCTCACAATTTATTACATTTTTGCTGAAAGTTTTATTCTTGTTTGTTTTAGGTAAACCTTTGTCTCTTGGTTGCAGCTATCTTCACATTTCTACATCCACTCTACATCCATGTATATGTAAAACGGAAGGAAACATCTCGTATTCAACAAGATTCTTAATGTATATACAATACTACCGGAATCACACTAAATACCTCCCCATAGACTTGTGTACCAAATGACCTCTCATCAAACGCCATTTTCTCGGCTAAAAAGGGATTGGTAAAGTCATATGATGAAGGCTGATTTGCGAGCTGCAGAACATCGAAGATTTACAATGTTTCAAAATGCCCACGCCTGCTTTGAAATTTTACAACTAATCCAAGCATTATGATTAAAGGTCCATGGCCCGATCGCTAATAGCCTCGTCCCCAGAAGCCCCAGATTTTACCGGAAGTGGTCAACTATTTTTCTCATTTACCCTGTGAAATCTTAGGGCCAAAGGATGTTTGGTTTGGAAGTTATGAACCCCATTTTGGTCGACCAATATTAATTTTACACAGTACTCTATGGGGCTTACAAAATCACGTTTTTAGCTCTCACATGAAAACGGATTGAAATATCGGCGCGAAACTTTACAGATGGGGTTTTGGGGTGTAGGTCAATCTCTCAAGAAGAAAACTTAATATCCTTGATTTGAAAATTGACCTTATTACACTGAGAGCAAAGTGTTTCAACTGCTTTTGACCATTTACAACGTGACGAAAAGACAATACCGAGATACTTATAATAATTAGCTGTGGTGACTTGGTTACCCTTATAAAACCATCTCTCATTCCTACTCAGTGCACCACCATTTTTGAAGACTACAATATTTGTTTTATCAAGATTAATTGAGAGTCCCCACTCATCACAAAAATTTTGAAGAATATTAATTTTCCTTTGAAGACCACCGATTGAATCTGCAAAAATCGAAATATCATCAGCATAAAGCAAAATTGAGATTTCTTCAAAATTTGGAGACAATTGAATACCCCTAGGATCCTCACGA
>JAMKCH010051465.1:0-10413 GCA_023653785.1 Ophioderma brevispina
TAAACTACATGGACTCGGGCTGCGCCTCTCGTCCTTATTTATTTTTTCGACCTCGGAAACATTTCGCCAAATAAATGATACTGAAATCACCCTTTATTTCTTAATTATCGTCCATCGAGGCAGTTGATGTTAGCACGGTCATTGCTGGTATTTCTAGCGTGCATTGTTAAGTGCCGGCTTAAAACAGAGTGTGTACATCCGTGATTTTAAGAAATGCTCGCAATTTACTGGGTACACCACCAAATACACTGCTATTCATTTATGTACAAAATGCCCCTGACTAAAATGACCAAATTCTAAACGTGCAACTCAGTGCACTAGCGACAGCCATTTTTTTTGAACTCTACACCTCTGCATAACATTCCATCAGGAAAAAGAAAATGCTCGGTGACCATTGGAAATTTTGAGCTACTGGAGTGTGAAGACTATGAGTTGTGAGCTCCCCTGAAATTGGGTTTTCCAGTGGTAAAGGGGTTCAAAATAAGAACTATAATACCCAGCAGAAAGCCTCACAGATTTCTGATCTCAAAGCTTGTTAGTTTAATATCTTAGAAATTATTCCACACAAAAAAAGACACAAAAGTTGTGGTTTTAACATTTTTTAGAGGTACTCATTTTTAACAGCCAATTCAGCCAGAGGGTGACAGATCTTTTAGTGGTGCGGAATCTACAGCTCGGTCAGTGGGAACATTTCTTGGTTTGCCCATGCTGGAGCAACAATGCAAGACAAGGAACTTGCAGATTTTTGTGAAGCAGCAGACGTTGTACCCATCTTTGGATAGATCTATTTCGAACCATGTATTTTGATATGTTAAGAAGATGATGCAAAAACTTGATTTTTGCCTAGAAAATTGAGGGTGCCAAACAATGGCTCTAAAGGTTGGACCTTTGAAGCTAAAAATTGTGTAAAATAACTCCCCTTCAAAAAAAACAGAGTGTTTGGGTGATTTGTTTATGCTGAAATGTGACTTAAAAATCCCAAACAAATGACTACCCTTATGAGAACAATAGACAACTACGTAAAGGAGTGTGTCACGATCATCTCTGCAACCCCCCACCCCCAAGATTTACCCGTAAGTAGTAACCAATTTTGATATCAGATGAAAGGCTGTAATTTTTTCATTGTCGTCCTGAAAATTTTAGCCTTAAATCCATTTCTTTCCAAGATCGAGACAAAAAAAACTGCCGTTTCAATGTTTAACCCAAGACCTTCTCAATAGGCGGCCCGCGGGCTATATCCGGCCCGCCAGCCAATGATTGTGGACCTTCGCTTGACGTAAACATATAAAGGGACACATGAGAAACATTTGGCCCTCAGTTTGGGAAACTTTCAAAAAAAATGTTTGGTGTTCCCTGGCCATTCAGCTATATAATTGTTATGAACACTGGAGTAAACATTAGTATTAGCACAGTGAATGGCATTATGTTTCTCCATCAAAAACACAAAGTGTTTCTCACAATACTTGATGGTGAATGTATGCAAGCGCCAGGCTCTCGTATCAAGTCAAGAACCACATAGAAATAAATTGGAAAAAGGCACCTTAAAATCTCGTTGAACTATTTATTTCTGCAAATCTTGTTCGATATTTCAATTCATGAAAAATGGCCTGGATTCAAATTTTAGGGATTTTTAGGGAGATATATGCCACAAGTATATGTGTTTCACTTAACACAAAGTTGACTTTTGTCAAATATTGGTTCCATAAGCTTTGTTAAGATGCAAGTCATGCCGTTGAAGCAAAATTACCTTGGTATTACATTGCATCTCTTAAATATTTTATAACTTTAAGACTATTTTAAAATCGAGAGTCAGCAGTGACTAGTCTCAAGGTTTGCCCAAATGTCACAATTGGTGAACATGATGTGCTCATTTACTTAAGGATGTCAAATGTATTTCCAATAAAGAGGGAATTGTCTCAAGGGCTTGAATCAAATGTCACAAATTGCACTGACTAAAAAAGATTTTGACAAGGCCACAACATCACAAGTTCTGTATACACTGGATTAGAGTCGGCTGTTAACTTAATATTGTATACTCAGAAACGTTGAATTTAAAGGGATTATTTTGTCTACACCATGTTTCAACATGTACCGCGACTAACCGCAGAAGATGATAAAAGGTTGTGTATTGTACATAAGACAGTAGAGCCACAATAGGGATGAATGTGCCACTACAGGGAAAACTGAAGGGATAGTTTAGAAAACAGTAATTATCTTACCACTCGCCAATTACATTAAAGACTAACTGTAGGGGATGAAACAGCAAAATTTAATACAGCTTATATTTTATTTGCAAACCAATTACACTACTTTATTTATAGCATTGTGTCATAGAGGTCATCCAAAAAATTGTCAGTTTTTTGAGAGGGAATGAGTAAATACAACCCTATATGCCATTCATTAGCAAATTGCAGGTATATAGACGAGTCCAACAGGCGTAGTGAATCTCGAAGAAAAAAGATCGAAGTGTTCGTTTGCCTTGGGAGGGAGATTGAGCGTGTAGATGACAAGAGGAAACCACTCATGCAGATCCACGTTCAATGAGCGAACGAACGTTATGAGCAGATCGCGTTTGTTGTATTGTTGAACGTTCGTTATACTCTGGCCCAAAACTATGAACGCGTTCAAAGTCATGTTCAATCACCTCAGAAAATCCCCCTACATAGCTCCAAATTGATATGTGGTGTAAGATTGGCCCATGTGACCTTTGACCTAAATATGTGAACACCCCATAATCAGCCTTGGGTTAGTGGAGCCTTGTGCAATTGTGCAATGCATCTGTTGCAGTAGTGTTGCTTGCAGGTGCGCCCACACTTTCTATATCAATCTATATCAATTTTGCTGTGGCATATCTTGCCCTATTTGGTGATGAACAAAGTATAGTAGCACAAATTTTTTTGAAGCAAAGTACAAAGAAGTTTAGACTAGAGGTCATTGATGCTTAGAAAGCACAGGTATATCATACAGTGACCACTTACTGTCCATGTGACCTTTGACCCCAACCTGTGTACATCCCATATGCACCTAGGATCATCGGTTCTTCTGACCAAGTCTGGTGATTATAGGATTTAATTTGTGGCACAAAGTTAAAGTTTAACTCATGTCTCTTTGCATGCTATGATTTCAGGTTTGAAAAGCCCGGTTGCCAAAACAAGTTGAGCTATAGTCAGGGACAGAATTAGCCGACCAATTGTGCGTATGTCAAGGTTTTTCAATCAGCTCGGTGCGGACTGCGATTGGTTTGAATGTGTAGTATGGGCGGGGCATGTTCGAACAAAATATGATTTGAAATGTCAAAACATGCCCTATTGGAGTCGGGTTTTTGATGCACAAACACAATAATTCACGTAAGTAAACTTTCTGTTTCAATAAGCTCTAAATGTTCACAGATTATTCTTCACGGCCGACATTTGTTCTGCATCTTCAAATTACGTCAGATGTGCAATTGGTCACCTTTATTCTGTCCATGACTATAATACCAGTTTTCTGTCTTGTGTCAGTGCAAGGGAGGGGGGTAGAACACGATCTACTTGATTTGGGCATTGGGGATTTCCATGCCTAAGAAAAATGATGCTCCGTGGACAGGTCTGTTTTGCTGACTTATTGATCAGTGGACCATATCTTGAGAACCACTCAACCAAAATGAACAATTTCTTTCAGGCAAGATGCTCAATTACCCATTCTTTATGATAAAATGAAATCCACAGATATCAAATTTTAATAAGTGGAAAATATCACTTTCATTTTGGGTAGGTTTTTATTGGGTCACCCTGTAGTATGACCAACTATGTTATGATAGATTCAGTAGCAAAAAATGTTGTGCATTTGACAAGACTTTATTCCTGATTATCTAGAAAAAGATTGTATCATTTGGTGTTCCCACGTCAACTGCGAGCATCCACTGTTACTGGCAAATTTAATGCGGAAGATAACGACTTTGAAAAAGAGAAGGCGGCCGTTCAGCAGACCTCAATTCACAACTATTTAGAATGTGATGAGTTCGATAGCCCTCCATCCCTCAGGCAACTATGTGCTGTCTCGGTAACCGAACAACTAAAGACGCTGAAAATGTAGCATTGGAAAACTGGCCGGAGGCTATAAAAGACAGTATTGACGATACCCAGAGCTTAACACCGAGAGAGACAGGGAATGAACCTACACAAAGTCAAGAAAAAATGTTATAATGCAACAGGGAATTGACAAAGGTCAAAAACAATATCTGCCAAGGCTAGGCAAAAATCTAGGGCCCAGCTCGGAGCTTGTTATTGACTCATACGCCAACATGTAATGCAAAAGTCAATGAAATGATTTGAATTTTGTCCCCTTTTGTGAGGCCTTTGGCAGTGTAGTTACTTATCTTTCCAAACTGGAGTGCATCTTTGTAGAAACAGGCCAAATATTGGGCCAAATTAACACACGATTGCTATGACTAGAGTTCAACCATCACTACTACTGCTTGAACATTCACAGATATAGAAATCAATGTTTTACACATCACTGCTGTTTCAGACTGTTTGACCATTGGGATGAAAATACAGGTGAAATACCGTACTGACCCAATTATAGTCCCATGCTCGAGTTTTAGGAAAATTTCAGAAAATTCTAAAGATCCGTTTATTATCCCATACCAAAAAATTGGCCTACACTGACTGCAAAATTTGGAAACCTATTTTCTTCAAACTTTCTTCAAACAACAAACCTTAGCCTTGAATTCAAATGATATGCTTTGTTTGTTTGCTCGTATCCACAAGTCATTGGTAATGGCTTTGTGGTGGTGTCAGGATTTGTTCAGCTAGTGTGCTGATCCGGGGCCGCGTGTATCCATGATACGGACGCTCCTAACATGGCCCGCTATTTGAGGCTGGGCGGATTGGGAAACAGTCAGGGGTTTACACCCTACTCTTATTCGACACTGACTGCGATGTACATGTACAGTTGTGACTCTCTGTACACGGGACCGACGGCTTAACGTCCCCTCCGAAGGACGGGATGCTTTCATGATCCATTTGCCCAATTCCAAGTGAACCATGGAGGAGAGCGGTATTCTGTATTTAATCAATAGCTGGTATACAGATCAAATCCAGAATTGATAGTACCCGAATAAATCCCAGCAAGTGCCACGACCCCACCGGGATTCGAACCCGGGAATTTTGATGGTAATTTGCGCCAGAGGCAAGCACCCTAACCGCTAGGCCACGCTCTCCCACATAATATGCATTTTCCAATACGAAATTCCATTTATATTCCATCTCAAGAATGTTTCTAATGACGTCTGGAACCTTTAAAGTTTGTGAAAAACATACATTTAAGACTCTTAAATGAGAGTAAAACATGGCACTTATGTCAAAGATTCAGCAGAAGACACCGTTTCTGGTTCAACACTCTCAAGGCTTACAAATTCACTCAGGTGTGATACTACAATATTTGCACTCTTTTTCCATATTTCAGTGTAAAAAAAATAACAGGATACTGAAAATTATTCAGTTTCATAAATTCATGACAAAAATACTTCTTTGGTAGATTTGTTTTCTGAAACTAAAAGAATATTTTGAACAAGGTCATGTGTAGGCTCAGAGGGCGCCTAATGAGAGAAACATTTCCCCTTTTTTCGGTAGACGTTTCATATAGAAGTCCCATGGATGCAAATAAGGTATTGCCATTCATTCCGTCAAGCGCTACTGCACAACGTCACACGGCGCATGACGGAATCAATTGTAATACCTCATTTGCATCCACGGGACTCCTATATGAAACGTCTACCCTTTTTTCACTTTCCTGTTTTTTTGTCATGATGCTTCTAAATACAGTATTCAAATTGCTTAAAAAATTAAAATTCCCAATATTTCAATGATAATTTACAGAAGATTTCATTAGTATGATATCCATAATACTGTGAATAAAAATATTTCGGTCAGGAGGTCATAGAGCCTAGAGGTCGCCAAATCAAATATGGCTGCTGGCAATACACTGATGGCAAATTGGTTCAGTTTTCATGACTATTTTGTTCTTTTTTTAAAAAAAAAAAATCACTTAAGTTACATTATAGTCTTTAATGCATAGTTAGTTAAATCACAAAAGATGAAATCTACTTCAGAATGAGAATGGAAACTATGTAGGCCTACTATCGAAAAACAGTATTTTTCCAACATTCTGTGTCTTCCAAATTCGGAAGTCATGAAGTGGCTGTATAGTGTATGTGGCGAGTAGGCCAAGATATTTTCAACTCTGACTTCGGGCAAGATTCGGACAATATCCCACCCTCAAATTTCAAAGTATTTTCAGTTTAAAAAAGGGTGGACTATACTTGGGTCAGTACGGTATGATTAAACAAAGACCAAAAATCTAAATGTACAAAAAAAAACTAAAAGGAAATGGAAATACTTTTAATAAACTCCAAAGTGTTACCGGATATTACCTTCTTAGCGTATCCACAAGTCATTGGTAATGGTTTGTGGTGGTGTCAGGATTTATTCAACTTAGTAAGCTGATCCGGGGCCGTGTGTATCCATGACACGGACGCTCCTAACATGGCCCACTTTTTTTTTAGACTGGGGCGGATTGGGAACAATCAGGGGACCGATGGCTTAACATCCCCTCCGAAAGACGGGATGCTTTCATGATTCATTTGCCCAATTCCAAGTGAACCATGGAGGAGAGCGGTATTCTGTATTTAATCAATAGCTCAATCCAGAATTGAGCACCCGAAAAAATCCCAGCAAGTGAGCCCACCGGGATTTGAACCCGGGATTGTTTGGTAAAATTGCGCCACAGGCAAGCACCCTAAACCTCTAGGCCACGCTCTCCCACAACGGATATTACCTGACCCGTCACATTAAAAGGCGGAAGTTTTCACCTTCAACATAACCTTCTAATAGACAGGTACATCTCAGGTCATAATTAAACTAGTTTTCTGCCACATATTCACTGGTGTGTCTATGTTGCATTTTGACATAAAAAACAAAATGGCGGCCAAAAATCAATTCTGCCTAAAATGACTAATAAATGTATACTATATTAATAATTCTATTATTGAAAATGCTGCATTCTGATTGGTCAGTTTACGGCCCATTATTCTGCAATAATGGGTCGCAAATGCATTTTCTCATTATATCACGCTGTTTTTGGTAATAGAATAGAAATAAAGGGTTTGCAGTATTATTTATGGGCTCATAATGTATCCTCGGCCGGAAAAAATACAATATTTTTTTCCGACCTCGGACACATTATTCGCCCATAAAGGATACTGCATCACCCTTTATTTCTTAAATAACCCATCCTTGTTTACCTGGAGAACTAAGTAGTTAAAAAAAAAAATGTATACTTCCATCATAGAATCCACACAAAAACTCTGAATTTTCCCCCTTTAAATTTACAAAGGCAAAGGTGGTTCCATTTGACAAAGTAAAATTTCAAGTGATCCAAAGGTATAATGTAATTATGCCAGCAGTTCTAATGATACAAAAAGTTTATGTTTGTTGGGGTGAGTGGTGAAGGTCAAGGCTAAGGCTGAGGATCAGGTAGAGCCCCTTTATGCAAACAAATTTAGATTATTATCATCATGACAAACTTTAATCAGTGGTGTAACCAGCTTTTTTTGCAGGGGGAAGAGGGGGGCACACATTTTCAGGGGGGCAAGCATCAGGGGCAGATCCAGGATTTCTCAATAGAGTGGGCGCCAAATTCGCAGTCGGATCGAAATTCTGAAGAGTGGGGGGTTAGCAACTTACTATAGCGTCCACCGTGTGTAAAAAGGACATTTTTATATCTTTATACATCTACAATGTGCCCGGTGCCTTATGCGCCCCTAAATCATCCCCTGAACATATATTAACATTTGTGCTGTTTTCAATGTAAATTGGCACATGTGAAGAAAATCACTAATTTATCAGGGGGGGAAGGGGGGGGTGAAGATTCCCCACAGGGGGACAGCTGCTCCCTGAGGGCCCCCCCCCCCAGTATGCCACTGACTTTAATGCTTATGATTTGTCCTAATCTTTCTCTGAAACCCCAATCAATTGACAAGCTGAATTGAAGCTATATAAATTAGCAAATACCTTTTGTATGGTATTTTTTAAAGACATATAAGAATTATCAAAATTTTAGATGAGTCATAGAAATAGACAATAAACCTCTGCACTTTGTTTTAATCCCTCTTTTCAGCCTCATCTCCCCATAGTGTGCATATGATCTCTGCATATTACCGTCTCATTTGCGGTAGTTTTAACCGGGATTTCCCAGCATCATCATCCCTTGTATTCCCTTACACATCATTGACATTTAAGATGCCTGGCTTACTTTGCAATTGAGGGTCAAGTGAGAACATTGATGTTTATTCCCAGGAATGCCACATAGGGGGAAACATTAGCCTTTATTGTTAATGTCTGCTGGGAACTTTGCATACCACACACAATCATCAGACTTTCAAAGCAGTCAAACTTTCTCTTTATAATTAGAATACACTTGATCAGAAAAGAAAGAAATAAGGTCAGCAGTCCCAAATAGGTCGAATAAGAGGAACATAATGACACTAAGTTACCCCTGAATGACGTTTGATCTTCCCATCTGTTCACCCACTTAAGACTCCTTGTCTCAATGTATAAGCATACCAATTATGAACTTGATCCATCACTGCACTGAAAAGCTACTGTAAATTGAAAAAGTGCCAAACAAAAGGGGTAAACTACAGGAATATGACCCAAAGTGACCCCTGAATTACCTTTGACCTCATCGATTATCCAACATAAGACCCCTTGTGTCAATGTATAAGCATACCAAGTATGAACTCGATCCATCACTGCACTAAAAAGATTCAGTATGTTTAAGTGTCAACCAAAAGGTGTATGCTAGAGGAGTACAATGACCCTAAGTGACCCCTGATTGACCTTTGACCTATTGACCTATTCATCTTTTAGCACGCATAAGACCCCTTGTTTCAATGTATAAGCATACCAAGTATGAACTTGATCCATTACTACACTAAAAAGTTGCAGAAGTTGGAAAAAGTGTCAACCAAAGTGTATACTAAATGTTTGACACACACACACAGACAGACACACGAATCATGCCAACATAAGTTGTCTCCAATTGCATCGGACAACCTAAAAAGAAGATGAAATGACAGAAAACAATATAAAGGGGCATTTCACAAACTATAGCCTAGCCCTTCCTCCCCCAACTTACCTCTAAAATCAGTAACTTCAATATCTGAGGCAATGACCTTTAGAAGTATTACATGTGTAAATCAGGCAAATTACAACATTGTAGGCTGTAATATAGAACATGTTTGCTCATACCATCATGGTGCCTATTCAGAATCAACTGAAATATTGGAAACACTTCTTAAGCTTTGTTCATATCTATTGAATAATAAGCGTACAATCCCAATCAAAAATATTTATGAATCGACCCTTAAAAATTTTGAGACAAGGCGGTTCTCGAACCACAAGTCTTACCAGCTTTCGCGCATAACTGTAAGACAAAAAGCAGAACACCAGAGTGCAACTGTGCGAGTCCAGGGTGTCCCCAAAAGTTGTGCAAGCAGATAAACTCCAATTTCTCAACTAGTTTTACTTCCCACTCTTTCAGTTGACACCACCCTAGGGGTCACAACATTTTCCATTGTGGAGATATTAATCTTGAGAAGTCCCCAATATGAGCATAACCAAGAGATGTTTAGGAGTAGCACCCCCCGGGTTTGCATCTTTATAGTATTCTATACCTCTCACTCTTTCATTTGACACCACCCTAGGGGTCACAACATTTTCCGTTGTGGAGATATTAATCTTGAAATGTCCCCAACATGAGCATAACCAAGAGATGTTTAGGAGTAGCACCCCGGGGTTTGCATTTACTTATTCTTTATTTCCTGCTTTCATTTGACACTACCCCAGGGGTCACAACATTTTCTATTGTGGAGATATTAATCATGGAAAGTCATGCAAAATCCCTTAAAATTCCCTAAATTTAGTAAAAATATGAAAATTTACTCAATTTGGCAACACTATTTTTGAAAATATCATGTGACCACATTTTAAATTTGGGTCCCATACAAGGTCTGAAAAGCTGTAAAATGGCCAATTTTACGTATTTTCACATTTTCCAAGAAATGTAAACAGGCTGGCAACCCAAAAGACTGACCCATGTGCAGAGCTGCCAACATTTACATTCAGCAATAGGTTTCACATAAAAATCAGGGAGGTTTTAAAGAATTACATGTAACCTAATGGAAGCAAAACCTTCCTGAATCAGGGAGGTTGCCAAATTTGTTTGTATAATGTACAAAAAAATCATTAATTTCAGGTAGCCTCCCTGAGAATCAGGGAGGGTTGGCAGCTCTGCATGTGCAACAACCAGAACTAGAAAAAACATTTCAATTAAAACATGGGCACTTGATATCAAGCTTAGCTGTATCTA
>JAMKCH010051466.1:0-24894 GCA_023653785.1 Ophioderma brevispina
TTATTGACGCTAAAGGGGCACCGCCTTAAGCTGCTGACAGGGCCCTTTCCTTAAAATCCGCCACTGATAGGAAGTCATTCCTTCATGCTACAAGCTAATATATGGTTTGTTTACGGTAACCGCAGAATAGTTTGTACAGTACTCTATGGGCTATGTAATACCACACAATTACTGTTCACATAAAATGGTTATGTCGGATTCCAAATTAGGTCTTTTGGGATGCCCTTCCTACAAAAAACAGAAAAATATATGTTGTAATGGGTGGGGCACCTTTATTTGAATTGTTGCTACAAAAATCTGTTGTACATATAATCTATCAGTTTTTTAAGAAGGAGGAAGCCCTCGGAAAATGTATAACCTAATTACTGGCATTTACTAACATGGCTGATTCAAGAGATTTAAACTGCAGACATGTGCAGGGAATGTGAACAAAGCAGGTGGTTTGCTATATTAACCCATAATGATGGGTTGCTATCGAGAGCGGCGTGTTTTAATATGTCGGGTTCTTGTTTGCGAAAATAGGTCGGCCCGTGTTATGTCCGTTTCCGCAGAAAATTCGGCAATGTTATGGAACGCCCCTGATGGGCGTTTTGCCGTAGGTTTTATTTTTTGGAATTTAGTGAAGGGCAGTCAGTTGGGGAAGGTTTGGTTTTTTCTGGATCTTAATGCCTAGTGTTATGACGTCTCGTAAGTCTAAGGTCAGAAAGACTTTCAAACACAAATAAATGAGCCTTGTGCCAATGATCTAAATTATATATAGTAAAAACGTTTTAATGATATTATTGATTGGTGTCAAGAACACTTGGGATGTCCCAAACAAACCTTACATATAATTCCACAATTTAAGATTATATATCATTATAAAGAGTTCTAGTATCATATGTTGAAGGCGTTTGCATTCAAAGATGATATGTCCTCACAGCGAAGACTCCAAAATGACGTACAGTATGACAAAGGTTCAAATAATTGAACTCTTCAGGTAGTATATTCCCCATGGGAATCTTCTCCGTCCTGAAGATAACTTGGTCCAGCAGTTGAAGACGACAAGTTAATTAAGTACCTCGACAATAATAAATCCACAGTATATTGTCCAAGATATCACACAATTCTATCTGTCACATGGAATCCTATTTGTTCCAGCAACTGCGGCTGGCCAAAGACGACAGTTAGGAATAATTACAGCAACTCGGCTCACATGGAATATATATCCTAGCAATAGGTACTTGCACACGGGTCTGCTCCTCAATGCCAGAGTGTTAAAATACGCTATCTTCTAGCTACTTGGTAGTAGTGGAGGCGGGCAGAGAGTCCTTCCATTGATAGTATTTAAACTAATCACAGAATCGATTCCGCTTTCTAAACAAAATCATACAGCATGCTCATGCATAAACATAACCTTACACTAGCTGACAATCGCGGAATTCATCACCCGAATTACATGACTTCATATAGTATATAACTTTGGGGGGAATTCCCTAGGTTCTGCAATGTTTGATATCAAAAACATAAACAAGTTTCTACGTTTAGCCATCTTGGGGAATTCCCCATTCCCCTAATTGTGCAATCTAAACAGGTGCACTAGCAAAACAAACAGGGAATCCTTTTAGCTCTTTTATAGTAGTAAACAAAATATACTTTTCCCGTGAGAAATGTTTCTCAAATAAAATTGAGCACAATAATATTTTTGAAAGTTTAATCAGAAAAATGGATGCCAATATAACATCTCCCCTTAAAAAGAAAATTTGAATGAAATGAAAATTTCCAAAATCTGGCTTTTATAACCATTTGTGGTTAATTTTACTATTACAGTTTTAACACTAGAACCCTGCGGGACACCCCGAATCACCGAAATTCCCAGGACCCGACCGGCCAGACCGAAAGCGGTGGGGTGCATTTAAGCACATTATTCCCGTTCGTCCGGGGGTCATTGGAAGGGTCAGGTAGGGGTCGGGGCTAGTGGTCTTTTCGGTCCGGGAAATCATTTCAAGCTTGTTTAAAAATCAGGAGCACATTTGTGAATAATGTTATATGGGATGTCTGGTTCATCTTTTAACGCAAACCCTTAAAACCGCCATACATTGCATGTTCTGCTTTCAACCGACGGTCGGTGACATTTTAGCGTAGCATTTGGCGAAAAACCCCTCAATACTGATGGTGTGTTTCAGCGAGAAGATGTAAAAAAGAACGTAAGCGGGGCCAGAATTCAATAAAGTGCACCTGCTGCGCCGCGAAAGATGAGATCGGCGGACCGTTGCGGGAAAACCGATTACGCCCCAATCATAGGCAGTAATTCACATTTACATATTGAAAACGGGCGCGTATTGTCTCTTTATTTCTGGCTTTAGGAATACGCTAAGCAAGTTGTTACGTAAAATAACTCGTTGGCCAGGCAACCCGTGGTAGTTGTGGTTACAGATTGCTGTCAAATTTGACACAGGTTGCTTGGTTGCTGGTAAGTATGACGCAGCAACTTGCATATGGATGTTCAGACTCCAGAAATAGGAATTTAGAAAATGAATAAGTGGATTCTATGGCTGATTTTACACAATTTTTTGGCATTTTTTCTCAATCAGGACCCATTTTCTAAGGCTTTTCGGTTAGAACATTTTTTGGAAGATGGACCCATAATAAGATTTGTCCTCGATAAAATGCCATAGACCCGCCGCTATGAGGGAGTTTGGCTTGAAAAATGGACACCCTTTCTAGGGATTTTCTGGCGAAAAAACTACTAACCCATTGGGCAGTACGGTCCCCGTATCCCTTATACACGGAAGTACACGGTAGGTGTATTGAGCCCCGATTAAAAAATTGAGGCTCCGGAGCTGATTTGAGGCCCCAAAAATGGGTCTCCTGAACTAGGTTTTCCCAAATTTCCAGAAACAGCTGTGATTTCCTCAATTTCCAGCGACTTTTTAGGTGATTTGGTAGGAAATGACTTTGGGCATGAAAACTAGGGTCCCTCTGGCTGACATTGTCCTAAATGGGGGCCTCTTGAACTGAAAAAGAGCCTGAAATGAGGGTCTTAATGCGGCAACATCCCCACCCTTCATCCCAATGTGAGAACCCCCCCCCGGGACGGGCGAACACTTCCCGACCAATTTACAAATCGTGTGACAGCGATTTATATACGGTGTGCCCTTCACGACAACTACACCTTTTTAATTTAATTATGAAAACAAGAAGGTCATTCGTCACATCACATTTCGCATTCACTGATCTCTTTTACATTACAACAAGATTTTTGCAAATTATTAACTATCGGATTGTCGGAAAAAGGTTAAAATTTGACCAAGATGGCAATGACGCAAGTTTTTTAACATAACGTAAATACCAGAAACGCGTTAACAACCCACGGCATAAAATCTGAAAATTTATGTGTTAAAATTCACAACTTCCCCAGTTAACACGGACTCGCTCTACCGGGGAATTGACGTAAGCATCCAGTCCTTTCTATAAAAGCGGCGGATCCGGTCCATGAAAAAGCTAGCCGGTCCGGTCGGGCGGGTTTGCCCTTAACTTATCGGTTCGGGTCGGGGGCGGGGACGGATGCAACGGGGTGTCCGGGTCGGGGTGAAAAAAATTTTGCCCCGCAGGGCTCTAGTTGACAACAGTGCAAATTTTTACAACTTTTAAATGTTTTCTTGCATTGCTGCCTTCAGTCTTACATAAGGTTGAAATACTAAATTTCTGAACACAAGTAGGCAGCTCTGACCAAGGCCTCTGTCCAGACATTATCTTTCCCTTTGATAGTCTTATGTGCAGATTGTATTCTTGTAGATTTAAACTCCAGCAGGTTAAGTTCTTGTCAGGTGGAGTTTTTTAATTTATATCCCAAAATGATTGAAATCAATTTATAAGATTAGTATTGGGTACGTTGTTCCCCAATATGCATAAATTGCAGTTTGCTTATCTGAATTTCCAATCTCATCTACGTGACTCTCAACTGAAGGATGCGGCAATTGATTGGCTCTGAAACTCCAAAATCAATGTCAGAGTTATGACTTGTATCACTGGATACTCAGAAATATGTTTCCCCACTCATGAATTAACTCTTCAATTCACCTTGTTTGACCTTGCGGAGGTGACCCGAGTTTTCGGAACTGAGAGAATAGGCCTAGAAGCCATGTGTTGCGTCTGGCCAGACGAAGGGGCCACTGTATATTTGTAGATTTTGTGCCAATCCCCCGGTGCCATGGGGTGGGCATGATGGGTATAGACATGCGCCAATAAATGCATATCTCATCAATAAAGAATTCCAATACTTCCAAGGGCCCTTGGGTTTGTTGTTGAAGGCATGCTGAAGGTATTTCAATGTACTGGTACGTGTCTTGAACTGTTGCACATAAGTTTGTGTTATTGCTCCTTCGCTTGGAGAATTATTGTTGTTGATGAAGGATTCTTGTGGTGAGAGGATGCATTACCATACGGGGAATGCATCCTCTCACCTACGATTTTGCGACTGTTTTCATCATTCATGCTCATGATATATTTTGCGTAGTGTTGCCAGATTTCACATCTTTGGTTCGGATATTCACAATACTTTTAGTCTTGTAGAGTGTATTCATGTGATACGGTCCGAACCGGGAACTATAACACGTATTTTTCCAGAAAAAAATGAAATACAAATCTAATTAGTACTTTGAATGCCTTTAGGCCTAAAAATTGTAATTATGGAAGATGAAAGGGAAGGAGAAAAAAAAATAGTGCGCCCCCCGAATGGGATTCGAACCTGAAGATCCAGGAATAACTGGACGAGAGCCAAACCGCTGAGCTAAGCGGGATGTATCTATCATCAGTATTGAAAATATAATACTTAAGCGCTGGGCAAACCTTACCTACTTAAAAACAACGTCAAAAAAATTCTAAATTTACACTTTGAGTAGAGACTAATGATTCGATTGTAAGATCTAAAACATTACTCCAAAATCGGCAAATTTGGTATCAATTTGAAGAGAAAAGATGTGGGTAGCGTGTCCCGAGCATCCGAATGCGTCCGAAGACCGGTTATTAATCATGCATGGCATGTTGATCATTGTCCTTCCCCTCCAATGCCATCCTTCCCCCCCCTCTGATGCTTATCGTGACGCACGCGGTCATTTAAATAAAATCATAAAATTCATTTTTGGCTCAGAGGTATGATGTTTAGGATGTTTTCATCGTCTCCAAACCCTGTTGACTTGGAAACCATGTTGAAACCATTCGAAGGCGCTCCATGCGATTTACAATGTTAAAAATGTTGCTACATCATAGATATCTGGGGAGTTTTAGGTGTAACTGGTATTTCATACGAAAACATGTTGAAAGAGTTCCGCCAAAGCCCTAGTCGTGAGCTAAGCCACCTACGGTGGTCCTGGGAACGCGCGTCTATTTCTGTCTAAATTGGCAAAAAGTATGTCAGAATTTTTTGCAATTATTTTACACCATAATATTTTCTGTGTTTACACGTGGGGGCCCCGTTGTGTTCAGGTTCTGACTCTGTTGATGTCATCATTTGTACACTCATCAAACTCTAGATGACATTACACAGCAGGCTTATGTCATCATCTCTTTCATGATACTCTGTGGAGCATATTTATGTGACATTAATGTCGATTTTACGTCTACTGGTGTTTGATCACATAGTCAAGGTCTCCCACTTTGTCTCAATTCATATGGTCCAGAATATGGCTTGCAAAGATGCTTGATATGGAAAAAGTGCCAAAAAAAACAAAAAAAACTTATAACTGGCGTGAATTTACTCGGGTTGTGCCCCCCCCCCCCCCTTTGGGGCATCTTGTCATACCAGTTTTCATTTTTGCCTGACTCTGTTTTGATGATTTTTTTCGGTTTTGGGCAATTCAGTGGCTTTTGGTAGCTGTGTCTGAATTGAGACACATGGTGTAACAAATTCAAATCAGGATTTTCACACACCCCCTTTTCTTTCAGTAGTTCAATGGTCCCCTACTTTGTGACCAAACACCAACTCAAATGGACTGAATCCTAATGAATCTTGACAGACTCCCTGGTAAGCAAAATAACCAGGAGATGAATCCTATCCCAATCCCTCTCAAAATCAAAACAAACAAAACAAACCAATAGGTTTTGATTTCATTGTTTTCAGTTTGGTGGTAACCGTCTAGGGCCCCCTGGGATTCTGGGTGATATGCTGAAGAAAAATGTTACGGGAAATTCCCAACTCGTCCATGACTTGTTGGAACAAACCTGACATGAAATTTGATCCTTGATCAGGACTGAATTGATTTAGAAGGCCTACTAGGGTTGTGAAATTTCGCTTGAAAAACTTTTAGAGCTTTCACTACATTCTGTGCCCTAATATTTCTCAAGGGTAAGCCCTCAGGGGGGTCAATCTGTGAAGCACACATGATGCGTCAGTGTAATGTGATTTCCTGATTGGTCTTTGGAAGTGGTCCTACGCAATTCTATTAAGACCCTACTAAAATGGCTAATTCAAAAGCTGGTATTGGTTGCAAGGGAGACGTAGGAAGTTCTGATAGGGCTTGCCCACCATTGACATGTGTGACAAGCTACTCATACTCAGACACATCTGTTCTGAGTGTAGGCCACCAAAAATGAATCCTAATTCTGTCATGTGTTTTTCTCACACCTAAGTGTCCTGCATGGGACTATCATGGGCTATTGCCTATCACTTCCCTATGGTATATCCTTTGGCCACTACAATTGATTGCACAAACCTTCCAGTCTCATCTACAAAGTGCATCAGGTCGGCCGCCCCCTTTTGCTCATATGAGGACACGTTTGCTTGTAGAAACTAAAGGAATTTTGCTCGGTTTCCTGTTGCGACAATGCCCTCTCACCCAATTTCTTAAGTGCTGGGTCGTTGCGCTGCTCATTTACCAGTGGGGCTTGTCATGGCTAAAGGGTCTCCTTTACAAGTCCCTAACTCATCAGGCTCAGCGGCTGGATGATTTTCATATTTACAGCTGTCACTTTGTTTGTGCTCAGAGGATTTTCACTAACAGGGAATTTCGTCTCCCCTGAAGCGGGAAGATGACCCCTCAAATTTCCTTTCTAAAACTTGAGAGAAAAGTATCCCTCTAAATTTGGACCAAGTCATCCTCAACGATCTTCCATATGTATGAGTATTTGGACTCATCACCTGGACTCTCACCGTTTTTACTATGAGCTTTCTGGTCTTTGACCTAGTTACGGCCAAATGCGGAAAAAGGTCTATTCATCATCAAAATGATGTATAGCCACTGACAGGGCACAGGGGAAACTAAGGGATCTGGGAGTACTTTACCCCTGCCAAATCAGTCCCAACACATGGTACCCCTTTCACTGGGAGTTCTTGTCTAACACCAATTTGACAGTCAGAAACCAAGTATGATTTAATTCATTTTGTGAGAGGGACACAATACAATCCATACCTATCCCCTGAATCAATGCACTAGTCTGTGGAACTCTCATTTCAAATGGAAGTGCATCTTCCAATATCATGACTGCGCGCAGCAGAACATGTCCCCGCCATGATTTTCTAATGGGTTTGAATCTAAACTATCACCTGAAAGTGACACAAACCCTCCCAAAACAAAAGGTCTTAAAGTCAATCCCTTACTTTTTCTGTGTCATTCCCTTTTGTGGGCTTTTTGTTTGAACAGAAGACATGACTTTTGACCTCAAAGTATACTGCACAACCTATTGGTTTGACTCACTTTGGCTCCCTCCTTTTTGGGTGATAGCATGTTCTCCCACCACCGTGACCTTGTATGTCCTGGCTTCTTACAAGTGATTGCATGTGAACTGTGATTTTGGTCCCATCCCCTGTTTCTGATTAGCACCATTACTTTCTTTACTCCCCTTTTCATGGGAACTGATGGGATTCCCCTCCTGAAGTGCTACCATGAGGACGCTTTGTTAGAACCCGACTTATTGTTTTAAATTCTTGGCTAGGCCTAGTATGACGAAGTGTGTGTCAATGCATAATCGTCGCCCCTCCTCCTTTAAGGCTGCTTCATGCAAACTGCAATTTGTTTTCATCAGATGTGTTTTAATCTGGATGTAGACACTTTTTGCAACTCTTCAACTAACAATCAACTCCCTAAGTTGACCAAAAGTTTTTCCCAACTTCTTTTGAGAGAAGCAGCGATCAAACATTTGCTCTTTTACGCGGGGAAATTTCAACAGTGGTCTGGTCATCCTTTTCTGACAAGACCTGAACTTTTGTCTATATGCCTCTGGCACATATTCATATGCTTGAGCACGCTGCTTAACCTATAAAATCACTACATTTGTCTAATGACATGGCCGCATATATTTCTCGTGCTTTACCAATGAACACTGGACTGGTAGCAACAAGGTCAAGATTCCTTGGGCCATTCAAGCTATTGGCAATTTCTCAAATGAAAGAAGTATTTGTCTACGTGTTGTTCCTGGAATTTTGGAACTAGGCGAATATTTCGCCGCATCAAAACAGAGGGCTTGGAAGAGCTGTGAGCAGCTGTTGTGTTGCAATTTTTTAACTCTAACTGGAGTCAAGCTCTTTTTGTTTCATCTCATTGCAATTTTCCTTTTCCACTTCTTTTCCTTCTCAATTTGCATCCATCTCTTTTTGTTGGATCCTTTTTTGCATTTCGCATTTGCAAATTTTTCTTTCTCAATTTCATTTCCTTGTCTTTGTTTTTTGTTCATTTCTTTCTGTTTTTTCAATTCCTCTTTTCAATTCTATTTCCAATTCCTTATGAATTTCAAGTCTTTTAACTTGAAAGCATCACGTTCCGGTTCCAGAATTTCTTCTATCCTATCCAAATTTGAACTATCCCAAACATCTTCCGGACAAACTGTTAAATAAATGATATTTGATGACTTGCTTTCTCATAGCATGTTTTGCCTCAAGTTAAATGCTGGCTATTTCATTAGACTCAGGCTTTCTCCGTCTCATCCAAATTACCCAAGTTATTTTTTGCCATATGAAACACTTCTGGATCAAAATCCATTGTGATTGTATCTTCTACAACACAATATACTAACTTGAACCAAAACTACTATGGGTACATGTAATAACACAAAATTTGATGCTTAAAATGGGCACATGTTTAACAATAATTATAACACTTTTTGGTGTGTAATTTTAACAAATAAGGCTCAACTTATCTCAATTCAATTCCCAAGGACGAACCCCCAACCCAATTCTGTTATGAGGTCTCGAGAGTCTAAGGTCAGATATAACTTTCAAACACAAATTAAATGAGCCTTGTGAACAAAATATCTAAACTTATATGAAGTAACAGTTTTATGATCTTTACTTGATTTGGTTCAGAATTTGGTATGCCAAAACAAAATTTACATATAATTACACAATTTAAGTTTAAGACTATAAAGAGTTATAGAGTCTCCTATGTTGAAGGAAGCGTTGCAGTTAAACGAGGATATGTCCTCACAGCGAATAAAAGAATCCAAAAATGCAGTATGCAAAGTTCCAATAATTTAATCTTGGTTGTATATTTCTTGGGAATCTTCTCAGTACTGAAGATAACTGTGTCCAGCAGTTTGAAGACGACAAGGTTAAATAAGTCCCTCGACGAGAATAAATCACATTATATTAGTCAAGGATCATCACCACGATCTCTATCTGTCCACAATTTTGGAATCCTATTTGATTCCCAGCACTTTCGGGGGAGTTCATTTGACTGAGTGGATTAAGTGTAGACGACCCTTGATGAAGGTCGCCCGAAGACGATTCTAGAGAAGCTGTTTTACTTGAGATTCAGAGAAGTGAAAAGTTGGTCTTCATCTAAGACACTAGCAACAAAAGATTGTTGTAAAAACTTGGCAAATGATGAAGACATAATTAAAAACAATATTGATGATTATTTACCAATCCTGTAAAGCCGTTTTGTTTTGCAATTCGATGACGCGGCGATGTTTTAGAACCAGAGCGGCTAAAAAAGAACAAGTGTTTTGGACACCACTGCGGTCTTTACACACTGAATAATAATATAGGTCGGCCAGGGCAACCGGGCACGTGCGGCCCGGCAGTTAATAAGCACACTCGAGGCATATAGGACGTTTGTTAGCTACGTCTATGTCGAGGTAATCAAGCAAAATCAAGGGTAAAACTTGGAAGGGGGTCAAGCTAATAGTTCATAAACATCCAGCAGAGGCAGAATGGAATGTTGTGTACAGTTGCTTGATTTTCGAATAAAGTTGATCTTAATTGATAAAATGGCCAAATTCCATTTTGTTCAGCAGCCTTGACTGACAATCGGCCGATAAATTTCATTTGAAAAATCCCATCTTTTGAGAAGCGCATGGCTAAAACATTTGCCTGATGTAGGTAAGAGCGTGTGCTAACCCCCCCTCTCATGTATCTCATTGCGGTTGTAATGCATATTTTGAATCGGTATTCGATTTCACATCATTCTTATACAAGATAGACATTTGTACAACTTTAATTAAATCTGGAATTTTTGCCACGAGTATTTACTATATTTCACCCGTGTATTTAATGGATTGTCCAACAAAACTTCGTCAATAGTTAATTAGAAGTAAACCAAAAAAACAGTAAATGGGGGAGTGGAAAGTATTTTAAAATTATTTTTAAAAATACAAACCTAGATTTGACATTGTGAATAAATTAATGTTGTATTAAAACGAGACTTAAAAATCTGATAAAAGAGAATTGGACAATTAAAAATAAACAAAAAAAAAAACCAAATTTAAAACAATAAAAGGGAACTATTTTTAGTACAAAGGACTCACCTTCCATAAAATGGTAGGACCAAATTAGAGGTGCAATGAGAAGATTCCCCAAGTCCCGATAAAACAAGTGTCCATTTATCACCACAGTTATGCATTCTTAAGTTTTTAGAAAGAGCCTGGCGATTTGTGATGTGACTGTCAATAATACCCTAGCCTAATCAACGCGCCCAGGTGTTTCATTGTATAAACATTGTAACGCTGTAAGATGTGTAATTATTTGCCCAGCAATAGTCAATAAGAGGTTTTAATGGGTATAAACAAAATGTTGAAAAATTCTTCAGTAGTAAATTGTTCCCACCCCTACAAAAACATGGTATAACCGTAATTGCAGGAAGGCCGAGGGTTTTGCACATGTCTGACCGTCAGGTGCATGCAAGACAAGATTCAAACAAGTTCATGTCTTGTTCTGTGAAGTCGCTAGGTCTAGGGCCAGTCGTCAAGAAAAGTTTGAAATTTTTTTTTCTTTTTTTTTTCTTCTTTTTTCCTTTTTTTTGTTTTTTTCTTTCCCGCTGATATTATGGAAGGTTCATGTCGTACGGTCAAAAAAACATACATAAATTAGCGTCGTCACAGCCTTCAAAATTTTAATTTGGAAATCTCAATGTACAACCTTATTGGGAAAGTTGGATTTCATGAATAAATGAGTGAAGGTGACTTTATTTGCATTGTATTTAGGAAATTCACGTCGCATGTTTCATCATGTAGTACTAGAGCTACGTATGATAATAATACCACGTCATAATGAATGTCGAATGATTGGCCAAAGATAATTTATGTGTGCCAGTTCGGATGCATGATTGCCAGATTTCGCTGTACATTTCACCATCGGATAGTTGATAGTATGTGACTCGCAAGCAGGTCTCAAAGATACCAATTTTCTAATGTTTACATCAAAACATTCGTGAAAATAACAATGGAAAACTACTGTCCAGGGTGAGTCAAAAAAAAACCTTGACTGATGGGGCCGACCATTTTGGAATTTAAGTAATATATATCTCTAACATATTTGGTATCAATGAAGCTGGGTTCATTATCTTTAATTAATGCAAAGATAATTCACAGAGGTTAGGTATAGACGAGTACCGTCGTGAATTAAGTAGTCTGTTTTGAGCTCGTCCACGGATTCACATTGAATGAACGGGTTCAGCGAAAGGAAAGGAAAAATCCGTATCCAGAAGAAAATCAGGCTATTATTCACTGCAGATTCTTGATTCGAAAAAAAAACTGTAGGCTGGTCTTACTTAACCGATTGGAATGATCTTTGCAGCAAATAAAGATAATGAAATAAGCTTTCTGAAGATACCACAATGTTAGTATATATAATTAAAAATTAAAAATGGCGGAAACAATCGGGTCAAGTTTTTTTTTACCACCTGTATAGTAAAAACAGGGACATATTGCATTTTTAGAATGGTTGGCAAACTTTGGGCTTTGAGCCAAAACAGGTCCAAAGCTTCCAAAAATATTTTGAGAGCATGGTGTGAACGGGCACTGTTGAGTTGTAGAGATCAGTTGCACGGGTCGCTCATATTCTTCCACAAGTTCGCCCAGACCGGTTTTTCATCTAGTGACAGGAGAGTTCAGACTGAATTTCGGCATGTCAGACGAGTCATTATCAATCTTTGGCATTTCACATTTACGAATCACCCCCATTTCTAGTAGGAAGGACATTACATAAGTTCAAAAATCGTGTAGCACGAATTCCTGCAAAATATCTCCAAAATAATTGGAAATCGACTTATTAAAGCAATAGGGCAATTTTTTGATGAAGAGCGCCCCCCATTTTCAATTTTAATTTTTGCACAAGTTACGTGGATTGTCTATGGAAAAACTATACCTGACAGAACGAGAATGCCTTAAAAAAATGCGTTTTATCACAAACTAAGCGATTTGTAATTAAGAATTGGGGATCCCAGAGTGGACTTAAAACGGCAGAGCTGAAATGCTACGTGTATGTACGTCCATTATGATGAAAAAATTTAGTGCCAAATCGAGAAAATAACCTCTAACTTGACTGCCCGAACTATTAAAACAACTAATGGATTGGCGAGAACGTACATGGCGCTATTTACCGCTATTTCACATTGGAAGGCCGTTTCCAGCAGCCGGTGTTGATGATTATTATCAGGGATCCCGATAATATTATTCTGTACAAAATTCCTTCGTGTGTGACCACATAGACATTTCGAGCTTAAACCATTCACAGGTATAGTTTACTGCCCATGTTACCAATGCTTGCACCGTGTAAAATCTCCAATTTTTTGAAAAAATTGGGGGTGCTCTCAAAAAAAAATGTTGGGCTAATATTGCTTTTTAAAATTTATTTTCTCGAAGAGGAAACAATTGCAGGAGAAAATAACAAGTGCAAGTAGGTGCATGATAAATACTGCGGCCATTAGTGTATTTTTCTTTAGGAATTGACTTCCGACGCCGCACTAAGTCGACAAGTTCCATGAGTATAGACCACTATACAGTGCTTGATTGCCTACGGCTTTTCCATGCATTATTGGCCTTTAGGTGCCAACTCACAATTAAAAAAAAAACGACGTAAGGTTCCATGCTACTGGATATCATGTTATTTGAGATGCAGAGGCTCCATTCATTAATATCCTTATCGTCAATGTTCAAGTTTTGCTTTGATTAGAAATTATCCATAACACAGACTCCCAATACGACGATCTGAAAGTCCGACTAGAAAACAACAACAAGAATGTGAATGTGCTTCTGGCTTATGGTGATCCCCAAATATTGGTACACACACACCAGTGTTGTACGGAGCAGAGCTAACAAGGTCGAGTACAAGCAAGTGTATTTTCGAAGGGGGGTTGTTTTGTTTATGCAAATGACCAACCTGAGACGCGCCAAACAGCTGTTCCTTGGGGATTTGCCACAATTTAGAGAACGACCAGAGTAACCATGAGTTGGGGAATCATACTTTTCACTGGCTAGTTTTGATGGATCTTGATGTCATAACAGATTGGCAGTAAGGTCAATAAATGCATCTTATTAAATTTCTTAATAATAATCCTCGTTTTCATATATAAACAAAATTATTAAAACACATGTGATTCAGACGTGACTTTTAAGTTTGAATCAACCACGTGAGAGACAATTGTCTCCATTTGAAACCTACCACTAGAAGAGAAGGGGAGATAGGCCACTTGTATCTGTCTAGATCTCCGGAAGCCAAGGATCATACGGTCACGAAAACTAAGTGGGTGGGTGTAGCTTAGGCCGGGCTAGATCAACTTCGAATGGTTAGTGGATCAAAGTTCATCAGGGATCATTCAAGGTCAAGGAGTTCAATTGGGTAAAACATTGGTTTTGTTTTTGGAGCCGGGGGTCGCACGTTCCATAACTTGGTATGTGGGTGACCCTTGACTGCCGTCGAAAGACCAAATTGTATTGGTCTGTGGATTCAAGGTCATCAGGGGTCATTTCAAGGTCAAAGGAGGTCAAAGGGGGTTAAACATTTGCTGCTATGGACATGAAACTTGGAAGTTGGGGTTTATTGTGATTGCCGAAAATTTTAAGGTCCAACAAGGTCCATTGGGTCATTCACGGTCAAAGGGAGGATAAACGTTGGTGGCTCGGAGACCGAGAGTCATACGTACCCGAAACTTGGTGGTGGGGTTTGCCCCATGACCGTCCGAAGACCGAGTGGTATTGGTTTGTGGATCAAAGGTCATCAGGGTCATTCAAGGTCAAAGGAGGTCAAATGAGGTGGTAAACGTTGGTTGTATGGATATTGAAATTTGGAGGGGGGGTGATTGTGATGCCGGAAATGTTAAAGGTTGATCCTGACAAAATTATCTATATATTAAAGACCGTGGCGGTCTGTCTATCTGTCGTGGGTCTCTGACCGCATCTATTTTTCGGAGCCAGAGTGTCGCATTTGGTCATGAAACTTGGGGTGGGTGCACTGGGTGCCCCTTGACCGAACTAAGACCGAATTGTATATGTTAGTGGATCAAAGGTCCGGGGTCATTTGAGTTCAAACAAGGTCAAATGGAACGGTCTATTGTTTCAGTGACCGACGGTTGAAACTTGGTGGGTGGGTGGTGCCCCTTGACCGTCGGAATTACGGAGATGTGATTGGTTAATTGGATACTTGGAACACTTGGATAGACAACTTGGAGGGTTGGGTCGTTGGTTTTTTGATGTCCAAAAAATTTTGAAGTCAGGGACAAGGTCATAGGGGTATTCAAGGTCAAAATGAGGTTAAAGTTTGTTTCGGAGGACGAGGGTGGTTAGCCAGTCCTGAAACTTCTCGGTGGTGCCCCATGACGTCCGTAGACCGAGGTTGTATTGGTTAGTGGATCAAAGGTCACCAGGGGTCAGTCAAGGTCAACATAAGTAAAAGGGTAACACAATGGTGTATGGAACATGAAACTTAGGAGATGGGGGTCGGTTTTGATGCCGAAAATTTTAAGGTCTCTCAGGACAAGGTCATTAGGGTCATTCAAGGCCAAATGAGGTTAAACGTTTGTGTCTCGGAGGAATAAAAGGGTCGCAGGTTCCTGAAACTTGTTGGGGGGTGCCTCTTGACCGTTCCGAAGCCCGAGGTTGTATTGGTTAGCGGATTTCAAAGGTATTAGGGGTCAAATGAGGTCAAATGGGATAAAATTGGTTTGTATGGACATGAAAACTTGGCTGGTGGGGTCGAATTTTGACGCCAAAAATCTTAAAGGGCACAACAAGGTCATCAGGGCGGTGGTCATTCAAGGTTGAAACTTGGGGGGCAGGGTCGATTGTTGATTGCCAAAATTTGTAAAGGTCACGACAAGGGTCATCGGGTCATTCGAGATCAAATGGGGTAAACATTGTGTATGGACTTGAAACTTGGAAGGGTGGGTCGAGTGTTGATGCCGAATATTTTAAAGGTCACAACAACAAGGTCATCAGGGGTCATTCAAGGTCAAATGGGGTAAAACATTGGTGTATCCAGATAAAATTTGGTGGGCGGGGTTGATGTTGATGCCGAAATGTTAAAGGTCACAACAAGGTAATCAGGGGTTATTCAAGGTCAAAGGAGGTTCAAATGGGGAAAACTTTGATTGTATGGACATGAAAACTTGGCGGATGGAGGTCGATTGTTGATGCCGAAAAATTTAAAAGGCACAACAAAGTCATTAGGGGTCAATTCAAGGTTCAAAGAAAACACAAAACTCAAGGGAGACTCCAAACTTAATACAAAACTATTGCATCCCTTACCATCCCACTTGATGGGTTAATGCATCATTGATGCACTCGTGTATTTGTGCAAGTTCATGCCATAAGACCCTGTCCAAGAATTTTCACAGTGAAAAAAAAGTACTGGGGGGGTGTGACCTGCCGACATGACTGCGATTGGGGACTGAGCAAAATTTAGGCAAAAAATTCAAAAAATACGTTGATTTACATCTTTTGGCAAAAAAAAAAAAAAAAACCAACATTGGGTTTTAACACCAGCCCCCTTAGGCTGCAGTTAGGAAAAAAAAGGCGGTCTATATTTGATTAACGTGGATTCAGTACGGGAAACTTTAAGTTGGAGGACTAGTTAAATCGAAAAAGTTTGCTCAGTCCATGAGTGGTCCTTCTCTTTGTATTGTTTTTTATTTGGGTTGGATAAACAGCAGGCATATTGAAAAAGCCCTTCATCTGTTTGCTCCTATTTTCCCCTATAGTAACTGTCTAATCAACAACATAAAATCCTGGATAAAATTGACACCCAAATCGGAACAAAAAGTGGGACACTCCATTCCCAGCATTATTGATCTACACAGTTATTTGCAAAGTGGTTGTTGGTATCTGATTTCATTTGATGCGGTGTTTTTGTGTAGCCAGCCGTAAGGCAGGAAGACACATCCTTTGGGATCACTTTGTCCCCTGTAGTCTGTTGTTGATGTCTGTTGTTGTTGTGGATGAAAAGGAGTTAACATTTGCTTGTAAAATCCGCACAGTACTTTTGATGGGATTTAAACCAACTTCGTCGTAGATGCAACATGGATTCCCGCATTTGCTGATAGGTCAAAAGGTTCCACATAACTAAGTCAAAGGTCATGTGAGGTTTCCAAGTTGTAAAATAGGATGAAAAATGTAAATTGACCTAAATTGAAAAGTTGAAGTTCAAGGAAACCAAACTTGAACCATAGGTGCAAACTTGGGAGTAACTCATATGTTAAATGAGGTCCAAAGGTCACATCCCAGGTCAAAAGGGACCATGTTGGGTGCAAGTTGGAAGATAGGCTGAAAATGTAAAAAATTGCAACTAAATAAAGTTCGAAGTTTCAATTGGAAACCCAAAACTTGAATTCTAGTGTATTGTTATTGTTAATGAGGTGGTCAAAGGTCACATGCCAGGTCAAAGGTAAACAGGCCAAGGTCCAAAAGGTAAATGGAGACCTTATACATGTACCAAACCGCGATGGCAGAGGCAAAAACCACATGCGGTCCAAGGAGTGATTTTTCGATTCTCATATTAAAAGGTAAGCCAGCGATAAGGTTATGTAACTACAGTGTAGCAGTCTTTCTAAGAGCCTCTTACAAAAACATGCATTTTAAATTATTTTAATCATATAACATAAAAATGTGTTAGGTTGTATTTTGGTCTAGAATGGCATTTTTTTGTTGTTTTCCCCTTATGGGAGTTCATGTATTGACACACTCCGGTCAATGGTCTGTGCAGGATGGGGAGGGGTTCCAGCTGCTTGTTGGTTGTATACTTGTGATCTTAACCCTATTCGGTAATACCACCTATGTATGACTAAAAACAGGAAGTGGTATGATCAGATCCACCGCCAGTCAGGGGTAAATGGTCATTTGTGATCCAAGGCACGTGCCCTGGGACTGGGCTTTAAAAAATTGCGATTTTGAGAATTTGGTAATTAGAGTTTAGGTGAACGGTGTGTCCATTGTGAGGGTGAAAAACAATATTGAAAAAATAGGGCTGTGATGGGTCCGGTCACCTATTACCTTTTTATGTGCATGTGTGCTTATATTGCATTTGTATTAAAGAGACAGAGGAGATTTCCAAAAAGAGAACCCCAATTTTTTTTCGAACCGGGTTTTTTGCATATTCGGAATGCTTTCCAATGTATTATTAGATCACACTGAAGTGAATAAGCCGATTAAGCCGTCTTTATGTAATACTATGATGATTTATTATACGTTCTGTCGTGCACGAAGAAGTCTCAAAGCACGGTGTTCTATGGGAACAATACGATAGGTCCGGCAGGTTGTAAAACACGGTTTGCTATTTTCTTTTGTACATGTTTGTCCAAAAACCTTCGGACCGTCTTGGTAGGTGGTCTACAATCGCATCTGGGCAATTTGAGAGAAAATCGTATCTAAAAAAATCTCCTCCTGTCACTTAAAGGGGCGTGTCCGATCTCTTGGGACCCCCTGATTTACACGGAAGTAGTTATCAATTTTGATATCAGATGAAAGGCCATTTTCGCATTGGGTTCCTGAAATTTGAGCCCTCAAATCCAATTTCATTCCCAAGATATAAACAAAAAAACAACCATTTTAGTGGTTAACCATAATATTAGCACAGTATGAATAGGGCCGTTTGCAACATGCATTATTGGTCTACATCAAAACGGCAAGTTATGTGTATGTGCACGTGCCAGTCTCCTCATATCAAGTAGAGACACAATAACACATAATCGCGAACAACCACTTTAATTGACATGAAAAATTGGATCGATATGTATCTAGTGCACCATGAAACAGAATCTCGGTACCAGAATCACAAAAATGCACCTTTGGAGCCTCAAATTAAAAAACCTGGGCAAGTTTTACTGTTGTCTATATTTTCCATTTTTGTGAAGGGGATCACTTTGTCCACTGTTGTTGAAGTATGTTGATGTTTTCTGTTGTGAAAAAGGGTTAATATTTTGCCTGTAATACGTGCATACTTAGATGGATTTAAACTAGACTTGAGTCATAGGTGCAACGTGTGTTCCCTCATTTGTTGATGAGGTCAAAGGTCACATACCAAGGTCAAAAGGTCATATACCAAGGCCAAAGGTCATGTGAGGTCAAGTTTTAAGAAAATGTAAAATTGACCTCAATTGAAAAGTTGAAGTTATTGGTTTTTTGATATTACACAGAAACCCCATTTGTTTATGAGCTCAAAGGTCACACATCAAGGTCAAAGGTCACATGAGGCCTATCATTCACAAACCATGATGGCAGGCAACACTAGTGGTATGAGGACTGTGATGTGTTTTTTATTTTTATTTAATTTTTTTCTCCTTTCCTCTTTCTTCAGCCTGAAAACATCTTACTAGTATCTCCCGACTCAGATGAGATCAAACTGATAGACTTTGGCTTGGCAAGAATCATTCGGCCTGGTGTCAATATTATCTGCAAGTTTGGTACCCCTGAGTTTGTTGCTCCCGAGGTAATACGGGGTCAGCCGGTAACTACAGCATCAGATGGATGGAGTGTTGGTGTTATTGCCTATTTACTGTAAGTAAAAGTAACTGACATAGTCAAGGATATACATTCAAAGATGTATTTCTCTTTTCTCAGGTATTTTTTTAGTCATCAGAAAAAGTCAGAATCTTGGTTGCTTTATGCAGGAAAAAATGGAAAAAATGTGCTTAAAAATTAACTCCCACATATTAGCATTGTAATTTTCAACTTAAAAAGAAAGTGCATTTGCTTAAGGGTTTTCAGACACTTGGAGTTTCATACAACTTAGGGTTTGTCAGAACCATTTGGGTTTTTTCAGACAACTTGGGTGATTTTCAGACACTCGCAGGTTTTCAGTCACTTGGGGTTTTCAGTCACTTGGGGTGTCAGTCATTGCGGCGACGGTTTTCAGGGAAAATGGGGGTCGGGTTTTCAGACACTTGGGGTTTTCAAACACTGGGGTTTGCAGACACTGGGGGTTTTCAAATACTTGGGGTTTTCAGACACTTGGGGTTTTCAGACACTTGGAGTTTTTCAGATACTTGGGGGTTTTCAGACACTAGGGGGTTTTCCGACACTGGAGGTTTTAGACACTTGGTTTTTTCAGACACTTGAGGTTTTTTTCAGACACTTGGGTTTTTTTCAGACACTTGGAGGTTTTCAGACACTTGGGGTTTTTCATCTGTTGGGTAAAACAAGCTGATATTTGAACAGTGATGGTTCAAATATCAAGTCACAGAAGTGGTAAAAAATTCACTAGGACATTAATTTCTCAATATAATTCTGTACAACAAACAGGTAACTGGGAAAGCAGGGTGAACCGCCTGTATATTGGCTTTATAAAGCACCATTCCTACAAGGTCACAGCACTGTTGTCTATTAGTAGTCATGCACCAGAAATCGACGCAACAAGCCTTTCAACTCATCTAGGCCGGTAGCTGGCAAAGCGCACATCCTATCAGCACTTAAATTGTAATTATTCCAATAACAGGTTCCTGAATATTCCTTGGGTCAAAGAAGCAGGGAAATACAGTGCCTTGCTTAATTGCAAGCACGTTGACCCACAGCAGAGCTCAAACCCTCAACATGTGATCATGAGCGGCGTCACATCCACACCTGACCACACAGCGGGCGGCGGCGGGCAGTCCAACACAATCTTGTGAACGCGATAAACATGAGCCCCATAAGGTTATGGTGATGTAACATGGCGGGTGGGATCGGACTGTCATGCCCTTCATCTGATTAGATTATGAGCATGGCATATGCTAATTATGCTAATTAGGTACCTAATTTGATTAAGTAAGGAGTTTATTTGGGTATTTTACAAACATCTGTGAACGCGATAACATGAGACCCATAAGGGTTTATATGGTGATGTAACTGGTGGGTGGGATTCGGACGCCATGCCCTCATATGATTAGATTCGGGCAGTGGCATATGCTAATTAGGTACCGAATTTGCTTAATTAATGAGTTAATTTGGCGTATTTTACAAAACTATTTGAAGATCCATAAGTCCGCTTTTGATGAAACTTGATGGAGGGGTGGGGATCATGTACTTCTCGCGCTGATTAGTTTAAGGGGGTGTCCAGTTAAGGGGGGTTGTCCGGGTTAAGGGGGGTGTCCGGGTTTAAGGGGGGGGTTGTCCAGCTTTAAGGGTGGTGGGTTAAGGGGGATTGTGGGGGTTTTAAGGGGGGTTGTCAGGGTTTGTTTAAAGGGGTTGTCCGGGTTTTTGTTAGGGGGTTGTCCTGGATTAAGGGGGTTGTTGGGGTTTAAGGTGGGTTGTACGGGTTTTAAAGGGGTTGTTGGGGTTAAGGGGGGTTGCTCTGGGTTAAAGGGGCTTGTTGTGGTTTAAGGTGGGTTGCACGAGTTAAGGGGGGTTGTCCAGGTTAAGGGGGGGTTGTTGGGGTCTAAGGGGGGGTTTTTGGGGTTTAAGGGGGTTTTGGGTTTAAGGGTGGGCACTAATAGCGTTGCGCATGCATGCGCATGCGTTGCATGTGCGTATGCATTGCTCGCGGACGTTGAAATGGGGTGTTCCGGGTTAAGGGGGTTGTCTGGGATTAAGGGGATGTTGGGTGGTTTAAGGGGGGTTGTCGGAGGGTTAAAGGGGTTTTGTACGGGTTTTAAGGGGGGGGGTTGTCTGGGCTTAAGGCGGCTTGTTGTGGTTTAAGGTGGGTTGCCAATGAGTTTAAGGGGGGTGGTTGTTCCAGGTTTAAGGGGGTGTGGGGTTTTAGGGGATTTTTGCGGCTTAAAAAAAAAGGGGAGTTTTGTGGAACATAATACGCGTATACATGCCAAGACGTTGCGCTTGCACGTGCATGCGCGCATTATGCGCGCATGTGCGTAAGCATTGCGCGGACGTTGCACATGCGCCGTATGCATGCGTGGAAGAGCGTATGCATGAGCGGGGAAAATGTAGTGTATTCATGCGTACATGCACGTATGCATGCGCGGACATGCGTTAATGCACGTATGCAGCGCAGACGTGCGTAAAGCGCATTGCATGAGCGGAAAGTGCGTACATGCGGTATGCATGCGCGGACGTGCACAAATGCACGTAGCATGCGAGGACGTGCCCACATGGCACGTATGCAGTGCGCAGAGGTGCATGCATGCGCGCACGCGTGCGCGCATGCATGCGCAGACCTGTGCACATGAGAGTATGCATGCCGTGATCGTTGCGCCACATGTGCTATGCATGCGCAGACGTGCGCACATACGCGTAGGCATGCGTAGACGTGCGCTAGGAATGCGCAGACGTGCGCACATGCGTATGCATGCGCAGACCTGCGTACATGAGAGTATGGTTGCAACGTGTGCGTATGCATGGCGGACGGTTCGCACATGCGCTTATGCATGCGTGGACATGTGCACATGCGCGTATGCATGCCCGGACGTGCGTAAATACGTGTATTGATGCGGAGGACATGAGCGTATGCATGTGTAGATTGCGCAAGGTGATTAGGCAGTGACGCAGACATGCGGGAAATCGCGTATGCATTCGAACGGTGTGTATGCATGCGCGGACTTGCGTACATGCGCGGAAGTGCGTATGAATGCGCGGAAATGCGCGTATGCATGCACGGAATATGGCGCGGATGCTATGCGCGGACGCGCGTTCATGCACGGATATGCGAGTATGCATGTGCGGACGTTGCATATGACCGTGATGCATGCGAGAGTGCGATACATGCGCGTATGAATGCGCAGACATGCGCACATATGCGTATGCGTGCGCGCGTATGCATGCGCAGACATGCGCCATGCGGTATGCATTGCGCTGACGTGCGACAAATATGCGGAGGCGTGCGCGCGTAGAAGGCGCAGACATGCGCATATGCGTATGCGTGACGCGTATGCATGCGCAGAACCATGCGCGCATGCGTGTATGCATGCGCTGACGTGGCACGTGTGCTATGCTGCGATGGGGTGGGACCTGGAGTGGGTATGGTGGGACCTGGAGTGGGTATGGGGGGGGGACCTGTAGGTATGGGTGGGTCTCAAGGATATGGGTTGGTACTCGGGGGACTTGGTTGAGATAGGGGGTGGGGGGGTAAGTGTGTTATGGGGTGTGGTTGGGGTATGGGCTGGGGTCTGAGGGTAAGGGGGTATGAGGTGGAGTGGGGTATGAGGTGGAGTCTGGATTATGAGGTGGTGTCGGGGTTATGAGGTGGAGTCTGGGGATATGGGTGCAGAGTTAATGGGGGTAATAAAGGATGGTTTGGGGTATTCTGGGGGTATTTGGGGGATAGAAGGGTATGGGGTGGGGCTGGGGATGGGTTGGATCCAAAGGTAGGGGTGGGGTCCGGGAGTATGGGTGGGGTCATGGGGTGGGGCCGTGCCAGAAGAAAACATAACTTGTTAAAAAATAAGAAAAATCACAAGGGTAAGGACATTTGCAACCTGATTATGTAAAAATGTAAAACCGCTCCCGCAGGGGGAGGGATTAGCGGTTCAAGCACCGCGACGTGTATTTTTTGCTTGTCCCATTGGTCTAAACCATTTTTTTATCCGAAAGTTAGATCACCTGTGAATTGTATTTCAGTGAGGGATAGTCAAGCATGGCCACAACCAGGCCACAGTCAATTTAACAGTACCAGTGGACAAAGGGAAGTTACTATGTAAAAACTACCATTGCATTTGTTGAATATAACCTTGGTGATTGACTTATTATGGGACAAAACAAGAGTCGACATTCAGTTTACATGATTTGATAGATTTTGGATTCTGGGGTTACGACTGTGAATTCTAACATACTATAAAACTGAATGGACTGCACTTGAAGCGATCCAAATGTTAGCTGGGTTGACTTTTGAACCTTATCTGTGTTCAGACATTTTAGAGCAGAAGCTACTCATTTTCTTCCTCAAACTGCTATTACTTCCTCTTCCAAAACACTGCATTCATAATTGTTCATTGAGGGACCTGTTGACCCCAATATGCTTTCTTTCAATGGTGTTCCTTAGACAAAAGGATGTAGTTTTCTTCCAAAGTTTCATAAATTGACCACCTTCGGATGTCACGACACCAGTTTCATTATGTGACCTCTTGGGTATGACATCTGACTTCAAAATGGTGACCTCTGATGTGTTTTCCAGACCAAAGAAATTTCCCCGTATAATTTTGACTTGATCCTGGATAACCTTTTATGGTGGGAAGGAGGAGGAAGGAATTAATAAAATTTTTCACAAAATTAGAATTGTCTTCTTTGGCCCAAATCTGTGAAACACTCCAATGCAGCCTCTACCAGGGGTCTTGTGAGCAAATCTGGGATGATAGCCTTTGATTTGTGGAAGAAGAAGGAATTTATTAAGAGAATATCCTTCAATCAGCCTAGCTAGATGACCACTAGACCAAACTGGGAACACCCTGCATTAGGCATTGAAATCGACCCATGCATGTTAGCATAGGAGCAACTAGTCGCATTTAAAAGGAACGTTTGCCAGAAAGAAGCAGAACCCGACACGCCACAAAATATGTTAGCTGGCTACACCAGCTAACATAAAAGGAAACAGGGTAGCATATAATCTTGATTTTTAGAAATCAGAAGTCGTATAGGGCCATGGTCCGATCGATAGCCCCGTCCCAGATTTACCGAAGTGATCAAAATGTTAGTATCTGAAGACAGAAAGCTACTATTTTTAATTTACCCAGTGAAATCTTAGGGCTAAGGATGATTGGTTTGGAAAGTTATGAGTTGAAAATGTGCCCCATTTGGTCAACCAATATAAATTCATGCAGCATCTATGGGGCTTAAGCTCTCACATCAAAAATTGAAAAGGTAGGCATGGAAACTTTACAGTGGGTTTTGGTGTGAAAGACATTCTATCAAGATGAAAACTTTATATTCTTAAATGGGGCCATCACCCTTTAAAAAAAGGTCTGCAGAAAAAAAAAAATGAAAATTTTTGATTTTTGCGTGAGCTCGCTTTGATGAAAAACAAGGACTTACTTTTTTCATCAACATTGAGTGTTATTTCCCCCTTATGGGGAGGAGATTATGACAAAGAGACCTTGAGGAATGTACGCAAAGGCGCGTGGGAATTGATGCCCCCGTCGGGCTCAGGTCTCTTGATGAAGCTAAAGGGACTTTCTCAAGGCAGCTGATATTAGACCAGGTAAGTAAAGCAGGGAGGATTTTCAGTAGGATTGTGTACTCAGGATTCCCCTAAGTATACAGGAAAGAGTTTCCATATGTACCCCCTCTGATGAAAATTGTACAGGAAAAACAAATTTGTTTTATAGTTAGGCCTTACACTA
Organism: Ophioderma brevispina; assembly: GCA_023653785.1. NCBI lineage: Eukaryota > Metazoa > Echinodermata > Ophiuroidea > Amphilepidida > Ophiodermatidae > Ophioderma > Ophioderma brevispina. The sequence goes on from JAMKCH010051466.1 coordinate 24,882, forward strand.
ACAAAATACCCTA
>JAMKCH010051467.1:0-10684 GCA_023653785.1 Ophioderma brevispina
CTCTGTGGCACAGTGGTATTTCTCACGCCTACATAGCGAGAGGATCGGGTTCGAGACAGTGTATTTTTCGTCTTATTTCTGTTCTGTACTTGCCAGTTTCTCCGAGCTTCTATATATATGTTAAAATATAGCGCAGAATGATCACGATGACCAATCGAATCAGAAAATTAAAACCGCTTACAAAGTGCTATTAAAACTTAATATAAATTATTTAGTAGTCGCCAATATGTGTAACTCATTTTTGCAGGAAAAACAACCCATAAATTTAGGTGGAATGGTACGTTAGAAGGAACACCAAATATGGTAGGATGTTATATAAAAAATTAATATAATAGTATGCATGTATTGCAACACACAATAAATATGGCTAGAACTGTTCAAAAAATTGAGCTTCAGAAAATATTAAAAATTATTAACTGGAATGTTTCATAACTACAAAAGGTTTTGGAGGATAAAAAGTGGGCTCCTATACAACTTGTATAAAACCATATTTTTCTCGTTTCTTAAATTTCACATTACATAATAGTTATCATCTTTAAAGTAATCTACACCACGTTGATAGCTTTGGTCCTCCGTTTTCTAGTGCTTCCAACATAAACCTAGTATGGCGTCACAAGACGTCAAAGTCACAAGCGACAAAATTGGTCATTTCCACAGATAACAACCATCAGAGTATAAAATGAAAAAATGAAAATTTTGCATCAAAAAAGGTAGGAATATTGCATTTCAGCGGGTTTGGCTACATAATGATATAGAAAATGAATAGTTTTTTAATCAAAATTATAATTTTGAGCATACAGTGCACAATATTAAACCAATATGAACTAATAAATAAAGGCATTCCGTATCACTATAGGCGAATAAGGTGCCGAGGTCGGAAAATCTAAATAATGGCGCCCATAGATTTTTAATTTTTTTCCGCCCGAGGTACATTATGAGCCCATAGTGATAATACAAAAACCTTATTTCTATTTATTAACTAAACAATTGATTGATTTTGTTTGTTGTATAGGTTTTAAGGGAATATTCCAAATTATGTGTATTTTGTGTGCTGATGAATGAATAAAAATGATAATAAAAATGCATTAGCGGCTCTTATTGCAGAATATCAGGTTTTGAGGGAGTTCCAGTGTTGAAAATATTGGGATCCGAAACATGATAATCATAAATTGTGATGATTTATGCCCCAAATTTATTGGTCTAGCTCTGAGGCGTTTAAAATATTGGGCTCGACTGCGTCTCGCCAATATTTTTGATGAAAACCAAGGTCCGACCATAAAATTGGGCTCAATCGATCCAATTTTATAAGAATAATGGGCAGTAAACTGACCCAATCAGAATGCTGCATTTTGAATATAGAGGTATGAGAACCACCCCCAGCAATCGACTTCTGACGCTAACCCCTGGTGACGGTGCTAACCCGTTCACATTGTTCGGTCGCCAAACTGAGCAGAGGATGTGAAAAAATTATTTGGAAGACTTTTACACGAAGTTTTTAACGTTTTTGCGCACGGAGGAAAGTTTACCTGGTGTAATTAACCTCCCCTTTATTACGTGGGTTAAGTCACTATGTCCCCCTAAAAGTGATAAATTTGGTTTATTATTTTGTACAATGATAAAAACTACAAAACTTGGATAGTTTTTTTCACGACGCACAGACGTAGGTTTCAATAGTACAAGTAACATAGTTTAACAAGCAAAATTACGATGTGAAATAACATGACCAATCCTTCATGAAGTATAGAAAGGTAAATTTCAACGATTTTGACCCTTAAAATCTTGACAGACCTATTTGTTTTGTTTGTTTGTTTGTTATTTCTTTTCCTTTAATAAACTGGTGCCATAGTCAGGGGGAAATTTAAGTATCCCCTTTTTCTTCTTTTTCATAGGCACCAGTCACAAAGTTACAAAAAGTATAGTACACATTAAATTTAAGTAAAACAATATTTAAATTTACAGTATATAATATTAACAATCAATTCATTGACTTAAAAACATTTAACCCACTGCATACAAATAATAAAACGCTCTAGTATATTAACAAACTGGAACATATCATAGCAAATTAAAAGCATAATGCTCCACACTAACAGGAGCTTCAAATTAACATATTTCAGATAACATTTTTATTAATTTAAAAACTTTGAAATTTTAAACTTTACCATCCAATCTTTGGCACCACACTATCCCGGCTTCATAATTCAAAATCAAAATGGACAGATAATTACTTGGTAGATTAAAATATGTACATTACATTCACATTTCCCCTAATCTCCAGAACGGCGATCACTCCTTCCGGCAACAAATCACCACAAAGACCCCATGTCCACCATTCCTCATTGGTCCAGCTTCATCAAAGATGGTGAAGGACTGACTAAAGGCCTGGGACTTTTATGTCCCAAAAGACAGACCCAAAAGCAGTATAGGAGGACGCAAATCCTCATCATCCACACTACTATCCGGCAAAATGTGCGCAAATCCAAATCCCCGTCCAAAAGTGTAAAGTACGAGAATGTACTGTAATATTAACGATTAATGAACATAACAATTGTAAATAATGATATAACAAATACTAACATGTCATCATAAATATTGATTACAGTATTTCATAAATTAAAAATGCAAATACATACATAAATATTACACTAAGATAGAAACAGTATGAGCAGGCACATCACCAAATTCCAAATTTTTATTTTTCAAACACTTGCAGGCCCCATAGAGTATAATGGATTGTTTTGGCCATTTACATAACGGAATGATTTTAGTTTTAAATAGGCTGCAAATGGTTTCATGGCAAAGGTGATATATTGACCATTTAGTCCGATTCCCCGCAATGCCGCTCTATATTGAAGGTGGCGACTCCCGTATTCAAGTGAAAGGCCCTAATTGGTTCTGACTTTTCCCAATGAACTAGAAGCGTATTTATCTTGTGGTGAGTCCCCAACCCGAGTAAAATGATTGCACATGCAGCAGGGCCTGCCCTGACATACATTTAAAAACAGCTAATTCAGATTGTACAATATCTAATTCTATCTCGTTTTTCCAAAGTAATCCCAAACCCATTTTTGTACGAAGATACTCAGACCTGGTTCGAATAGGAGTCTGAGTATGGGCCCTTCTGGCTGATCTTATTTGCAGGCGCTCAATTCTGTCACACAAGTTTTTACTGCAGTGTGTTTTTACCCCACATATCACAGTAGTCAATTCTTGGAAGGATGAGGGAATTATGGAGAATTGTAAGGCTTTCCTGGGACAGGTATTTCCGTATTCTTAAAACACCAAACCAATATATTTTGGAACAGATTTAGTAATGTGGTCAACATGAATGTTCCCAGGATAGTGTTTGATCAAAATATAAACCGTATTTAAAAGAAGGCCCTGTTTCAAAAGGTGTATCCCTGATAAAAACATTCAGAGGGGCAACTTTATTGAGTTTATAATATGAACCAAAGAGCAAGGCTTTTGTTTTTGTATATTCAAGGGGAGCATGCTCTCTTCCATCCACATTGCAAATTTTACACATGTCCGCGCCTGAGTTTTTTTTCACAATTTCAGTAACTGATTTACCGGCGCAAAACCCTGGCGGTGTCATCCTGGCAATACAAATTAACTTTGGGCAGTGAAGACCCTATTAGGGTAGACATTTATGTCCAATGTAATAAACAGGGCCCATAATGGAAACCCTGTGGTACATCACCAAAATTTTTACACGTGCCATATCTGAAATGGAGGTAGCCTCTCTAGTCATTTGCTTCCTGTTTGATAGATAAGATTGAACCAAGTCAAGCTCCATACCCATTACTCCAAAACTCTTCAACTTATAATACGAGTGTTGATGACAACCGTGTCACAAAATCCTTCTTGAGGTCAGAACAACGGCAACCGACAGAGACACAGCTCATATCTGTTAAGATGTATCGGTCACCTCAGAAGGGTCGTCTTAGTTGATTGTTTTTGTGTCCGGAAGCCTACCTGTGTCAATTGAAAACATAGTATTACGGGAAAGATACTCATGAAATTTATTGTGAACATCCGTTCAGTATTTTCAATCATTTCATCACCACGTATAACAGATATCGGACGATAATCTCCCACTGATGTACGAGGACCATCTTTGTAGCCATGCTGTATACCCTGCTTATTTTTCCAAATTGAAGGAACTATACCAGTTGTTAACTAAGATTAAATATGTGAGTCAGCGGAGTTGAAGAGGCACAGCCCCAGCCTTTAATAAACGAGAACTAATTATAAGCCCTGTTGCTTTATTGACATCTAATTTCTTCAACTGTTTTAATACCTGACACTCTGTAACAGTAGAAAAATGAAATCTAGTACTTTATAATTTATATCATCAGTGGTTATATTATTTGCTGTTCATTATCAGACCCTTGGAATTTCTAGCCAAATGATGGCCAACAGTTGCAAAAAAGTTGTTAATTGAGCATGGCTATTTCAGATCATTTGTAAATACCCGACTCTTCTGTTTTACCAGGAAGAAATAGTATTTGAGTTTTACCAGGTAGAGTGTCTTCAATTCTTCCACAACTCACGTTGGATCATTTTTAGAGTTTTTAATTCTGCTAATCTATACTGCTCGCCTAACTTATCAGCCAAATAATGAGCCTTTTCGAAGGTGTTTTGGCGCAGCCCAACACTGCATGGAGCACTGTTTCTCAGCTTTTGAGCGAGATCTTTGACACTCACTCACGGCGCAGTTTGAGATACTCATCATTGATCCCCGTGGGTGCTAGCTTCTGTAATCTTGTTTTTTTACAGAGCATGTTAATCACAAAGGGACAATTTTTCAGTAAACAAAATATCCCAGCAGATTCGGGAGAGTTTAGATTTCAAAACAGAGGACCAATCCTCCCCCGCCAGTTCATTAGCAATGCAATGGTCAAACTTACTTACGGTATTATTCGGCTTCTATAAAAGTAACTTTGCTTTTTATCTTAACTCTTACGAGCTGTGTATAGAAACTGGGAATGGTCACTAAGGGTGCAAGATACAACCCCGCTTTGAGATCATGTGGGGATTGTTTGTGTCCATACTGATCAAGGCATGCTTTAGAATTTTTTAGTTATTCTAGTAGGGGTTTCTTCTTTCTTATTCTTTATCAATTGGATCCATTTAAAAACTCTTGTCCTTTTCTAATTCTTTCCAATCGCTGTCTTTCTTTCCGTGCATTGTAATTGTAAATCCGCCCACGCAATGATCTCACATGGTGATCTTCTTCTTCGTCGGTTGTTGTCGGAAACAATGCTGTGCAAGGCCATTTTCAAAGTTTGACAGAAGTTCGTCTCTAGGGATCGATACACTGCAACCAAACCAATTGTCGTGTCATTAGGGAGGGACAATCCCCGAACCACAATGTTTTTTCAGAGGGATAGGTAATGTAGGGCTGTCTGAGCATACTGTACTTCGGATTTTCGTGTACACAGCTCGGCCACCACCATTGCTCGTTCTGTCCCTATCTGTACAGATCTTAATTAGGAATGGCCCAATTCATTCGAGCCAATTGAGTCACTATTTTCGTTCCATAATGCAATAATATGGGTTTACATTCTAGTACAATCAAGCGCAAGTCATCCATTTGGTATACAGAGAGTTAATGTTCAGGGAGAGAAATCTGACCCTGAGTTTGCTGAATTTCAGTGAACGGCAAGGTATCATTGTCATAATCTGAGTCATTAGAGGGGCCGGGATGGGGATGAACATCACCATCTTCACATAAGTTCAACTGGTATGTACTGGTCCTATTGCTGTAGTAGCAGACACAGGTGTTATACTGTACTTAGTATTTTGAAGCCTACTTGGGGTATAACCAACAGCATTGACATGCAGGTAAGTGTTATTGATTTGTATAAAGTACAGCTTATAAAACTGGAGTTGTTTGTAGAATGCCACAATTGTGTAACTGAACCAGACACAATATTGCAGTGAATAATGCCATGTTGATAGCTGTTTGATAACCAAGCTAGCATTCACATGGTTGGTAACTCAAGCTTACCTACATACATGTACTCACAGTTGCCAAAGGTGCAGAATTCTTGAGCCAAGTATGGAGGGCTTAACTTACGAAATTTCACCAAAAGGTGAATCTATCTGCATTCAACATAGACGGGATGTTAGATGTCCCTAAGGGATGATTAAATGCAATGCAGCATTATGCAGGGGCGCCATTAAGGCTTCCGTCCCTCAGTCTGAGAGGCCCTCACCTCCCCTGCAGCCGCTGCAGAAGTCGTCCCAATCTTGTATCCGACTTCAAATGATCGATTTTGATCACTGAAGTAGGCATTTTTTTGAGTATTTGGACACGCAAAGCTATCTAATACGTATTCGATTGTTTGTGAAACCCGTGTGTATAATACAAATGGGTGTTATTCGACTCCGGCTATTGGTTAGAAGATGTCATTTCACTTTTATTTTTGGGTACAATCAAAGAGTAATAACATGCAACCAAAAATCACCTATTAAGCTCATTTTGACCAAACATCAGATTCGACACTATGGCGTGACCCCGACGATATGATGTGAGCAGTCGTAATGTAGCAATTATGACAAACCAATTTATGTTTTTAGCCTATCTAACTGCGGGCAAATTTTGGTCAACTCTGCCCAATACGTACACATTAAATAATTTCAAGTATTATGACTATCGAACTCAATTTTTTTTTATAGTCTAAATCTTGTTTGAGGTAATGTTTTTCTTTACAAAGAAGATTTGATTTAACCCGCGTCCGCCCGGAGGGGGGGGGGGGTGGTTATACCAAAGGACGATCCCTGTCGCACAAAAAAGAACGGCATACAATATGATCTAAGGCTTTTATTAAGCGTTAAGGTCTCCGTTGTCGGTACTTTTCGCGAAAAAAAATGGAGGTCAACCGGCCTTCAGGGAATGTCAGATTGTCCCTTCAAAGTCCGAAGGTGGTGGGGTGCCTATTCCTATACTTTACTGTGTAAAATGCCAAAAATGGGTACTTTAGGTTCCGTAGATGCTACTGGGGGTAACAAATACTTGACAACTATTTGTCTTTATTCTTCTTATTATTTTAATATTAATATTCTTATTATTTTGTTGTTTTTTGGTTTTGTAAAAAAAAATCATACCATTATGCTTGCATGAATGGGAAAAAGAACGGTCCGAAAAAACCCCTTGAGTTTGCAATTGCTTACCAATTTGCTTAACATAAGCCATCGTTTATGACGTCACTATGACGGTCATGTGTTAAAACTTGATATTTTTTGTACTTGATTCAAAGAATGACATATGTAGCTACAACCTGATACCAAACAAGATGATGTTTGTCGCTTAATTAATCATGGGGACCCCCCGGGTGAACGAGTACAAAAAACCCTTGGTAGCCGAGTTTAATTTATATATCATAGGCCCAAATAGCCCCCCCACCGACCCCAATCAATGTGAAATAGGACCAGGTGAAATTGGGTAATAATTGTTATGGCCGAACTGGTTTTAGGCTGAGTCTATGAAAAACAACTTTTGGAGACTTTTTTAAAGTAATGTAAGTGCGCCCACTCATTTTCAGAACAAAATATTTTTTCGTACGTATTGGGCCGGGGACCTGAAATTTTGCAGAAATTAACACGTTGTTAGGCCCAATTCCATTTTTGAGCACTTATTGACCATTTCAGTCATTTTTATGTTTGTATTATAATTTTGTATTGTATATTTTACGTTTTTTATATATAATTATGATAATTTATAATTAGCAATTTTGGACACCTCTGCCCACTACGTACAAATTCAATTTTGAACCATTTAAGTTTAATACGGACAATGTTTTTTTGGGGTCGAAATGGTATGTGCTAGCAACGTGAGTCAATAAGGAGAGTTTTCCATAGGGAGGGAAACTTTATTTTGAAGATCTTGTGATGCCCCTCATTGTCAGACGAAATTATTTTCTCGTACGTTTTTTGGGCCAAGAACATAAAAATTTGCCAAAATAATAGACTTGAGCCCATTACGTACAATTTGTACGTAATGGGTTTCGTACGTATTGGGTCGCAACAAACCGGTTCATGTGTGCCCCCACTTGGAGTTCAAGGTTACACAGGGTAAAATATTAAAATATTCCGATTGTGTTGAAAAGCACACATGTTTGTCTAGTTTACAAAGGATCCAATTAAAATGTAACTTCGCAAATGGAAATATCCTAGATATTTTCTGTATATTATTTTTTTATTGTTTTCTCAAGCTTGCTTATTTATTTTTTTTCCACTTTAAAATTCATATCTCAAAAGTAAATTAGCTTTTATTCCTAATTTCCACATTATCTGTGAAAATTCAAGCAGTTATTTTCTAATTGATAATAAACTAAAAAGATCTCATTTCTAAAATATGTTAAAACCCTTTATAAACAGTTGTTTCTAGACTAATCGCCAATATCGGGTCCAAAAATTAATTTAACAATATGTCCTCGTGGTGTCAAGGATTTCTAAAACGATTTATCCTAGAGGATGGGATAAAATGTATATTAAACATACCATTGGCTATGCAATTGAACCAGAACATTTCCACTATCCCCCTTGGAACTTGTTAAGTGGTATCTTTTGGTCAATCAGTTGCAAAAACAATTATTTGTTTCCTTTCCTTGACCAATGAACAATGACTTGATTTTTGAGATATGAATTTTTAAGTGGAGAAAAATAATATCGCAGCTTGAAAGAAAACAATAAAATACTAAGAAATATCATAGGAATTTCATTTGCGAATTTACATTTTTCGACCAAACTTTTGAACGGAAGCTCCGATTGATTTCAAACAAAAAAAAAATAGAAAGGTATTATTTCCCTCAACTTTAATTTGTATATTTAATCTTTCGGGCCCTCCCTCCCCAAGGGTAATGTCCACCTTAATGACCGGTTTGGTAGTTTTAACAATAAGGATTAAAGCGAAGATAGATTCCTCCACTTTTTGCTACTGTATTCATATTCTTTCTGGTTAGTAAATATTTTTTCCATTTTGATATAGGCTAACAAATGACAAACGTAAACCAGCAAAATGTAAGTTGATGTTATCATTGGCGAAAGAATATTCAGCCATGTACCCAACTGTTGTCCTCTAGTTGTACTAATACTAGAATCAGTCAACTGATTTCCGGAACAAAACAATTCTTCCAATACGGGGAATACGGGACGCCGATATCGGATGGGAAGTTATGATGTAGTCTATTGACTTTATTTAACCTGAATTAAAAAAAGGAATGGAAACTACGGCAAAAAACATATCTCGCTCTTTTTGGCTAAAGGAGGGTATGTGCCTATGCCGATATTTTTTCTTAAATATACAATGTGCCACTCCAATGTACTCCTCTTCTGTTTTCAAGGCATAAACAAATTTCACACAATGAAAAAAAACACTATAGATTCCATATAGTTCCACTTTTGCCTTGGGGTAATTCGTATGGTTCCATTGTTTCATCCATAAATTTTGATCCACAACTTCGTGTTAAGCAAAGTACTGAGTCATCGCCCGACTGTGAAACTTGCCTGGAGCAGGGCCCGTCCCTCGTCTTGGGATGGTTTGTAGAGTACTCTACTTCTTGGGCCTGGGCACGGGAGGGGGAAAAAAGCCAGTTATCGCGAAAGGGAAAGCCGGGTGACTTGCCTGCCTAGTAGTGTAATAATGTCTAAAAAGAATTTCAAAGGAAGTATCTTCGTGAAATACATGACACAATATTGTTGATGTGTCGTTAAGGGGGATTGGCCCGATAAGGATATGAAGTTTTCATCTTGGCACTGCACTCCAAAACCCCTCTGTAAAGTTTTGCGCTCGCGCCGATGGGAGAGGCTAAACACGGTGATTTTGTAAAGCCCCATATAGTACGGTGTAAAATTAATATTGGTCGAAAACCAAAACGGGGGCGCACATTTTCGCTCATAACTTTCCAACCAACGCCTTTGGAATATAAGATTTCACAGGGTAAATGAGAAAATAAGTAGTCTTTCTTCTTTCTTCTATTACCAAAAGTTTGACAACTTCCGGTAAATCCTGGGGTATTAGGGGGAGGAGGGACGAGGCGATTAGCGCTGGGTCATGGCCCTTTAAATACTAATTAACTCTAGTAGCTCATGGTGGGTTTTTTGTATGCAATATATTTCCAGAGCTTAAACTCTTCAGGACTGCCACAATTGAGGGTCCAGGAACAATATTTTTGGTTGGTAACATACTTCCCACTTAACGCCGAAAATGCTGAAATGACCACGCCCCTTTTTGGCGGGTCACTTCCCCTTTTGAGCGAATACTACTGACCTGTAATCTTACAGAACCGTTGAGACCTAGTAGGTTGAGAAATACCACTCAAAAGGTGCGGAATGGCCACATTATGGGGGACTAGTAATACTTTTGATAATCCAAAAGTCAAAGGTTTTTAAGATAATTGTCAAAAACTGAATTTCATTCATTTCACCATATTGCGCACTATACAAGTATGAAGAATTCATAAGGTTTTTCATGCCAAAACAGGAAGGAGTTCACCTAACACCTTGGATTTTGCTCTAAAACTCTCCCCAGGGATAAATTTTGGGATAACTAAGGGTAGATCCCAAATAGAAAATCATATTCCTTTCCTGTTTCTCAAATGACAGCCGTCAAAATTTTGTGACTTTGAGCAAAATGGGGTATATTAGGTGAAAACCGTCATTTTGTAGTGCTTTTATA
>JAMKCH010051468.1:0-17159 GCA_023653785.1 Ophioderma brevispina
CAAAAGATTGGGTAGGTTTTGGGTGGAGCCCCCCAGTAATGGCGATCAATTCTGACCATCATGTATAATTGGCATTTAAATTAAATTAAAAAAAAATATAGGCCTAGGTTTGCGTTTGGCTATCCTGGCTATGCCAAATCAGTATCAATATATTTAAAGAAGAAAAAAATTTGTTGCGAAATATAATAACGAGATAATGGTAAGCATCTGTCTCTCCTTTATCTCATCACAGTAGGGGCATAGGGCCAAACGGGGTATAAGATTAGTTTTTTTAATTGTCGATTTAGCCAAATCCCGTTGTTTACTTCGAACACCTGCGGCCTCTAAAACAGCCGGACGCGCGTGAGTAGCGTATTTACTTTAGAAAACCCACTGCGTCCTCTAAAACAGACAGACCGTGGCTGCGGATGCGATTACTTTAGAAAACACCTGCGTCCTCTAAAACAGCCAGACTCGCGCTTGCGCATGCGTATTTACTTAGAACACTGCGTCCTTAAACAGCCCGACCCGCGCGTGCGTATGCGTATTTACTTAGAACACCCAGCTGGTCCTCAAAACAGCCAGACGCGCTCGTGCGTATGCGTATTTTACTAATTTAAGAACACCCCTGCGTCCTCTAAAACAGCCAGACGCGCGGCGTGCGGTATGCGTATGTACTTAGAACACCCCTGCGCCTCTAAAACAGCCAAACTCGCGCGTGCGTATGCGTATTTACTTTAGAACCACCCTGCGTCCTCTAAACCAGGCAGACGCGCGCGTGCGTATGAGTATTAATTTAGAACCCCCTGCGTCCTCTAAAACAGCCAGCTCGCGCGTACCGTCTGCGATTGATTGTAGAACACCGCGTTCTAAACAGCCAGAGGTAGAAAACTCATGCCAGTGTTAACTCGGTCATAAAAGGTAACCGGCTCGGAAAAACTCAACAAAAAAAGTCGTGCCACAAAAAGTCGTGCCACAAAAAGTCGTACCACAAAAATTGTCCCATCCCATGTGAGTCCAGCATATTTTTCTTTCCGTGTGTGGGGTTTATGAAATTGAGCTGTTCAAACGGAATAATAATAATAATAGCAGAGGATTTATATAGCGCCTTATGCTATTTGGCCTCTAAAGCGCTTTCACAAATGGCCGCTAATCACTGTGGCCAAACCATACCATAAACAATATAGCATAATTTCAAGGGATGCAGCAGATCGGATCAGAGCTTTCCCTTATCACAAACATACATCGAGATAACCATCGCCAAGCCGGGGCCAGTTCCAAAATATCGCACATGGGTAAATCGGGACAATCCAAGTGGTTAATTTCTTGTTCAGTGAAATTACAAGATAGCCGAATCTCACAGGGCTCGAACGGACGCCTATACGGACAGATGAGCACAACACACTGGAGTCGAGCGCTAACGATGAGCTCTTGTCCGCAAATAGGTCCGGAATAGTGAGTTCAATTATAATGATGACTTGGAGCCTATCAATAAGAACAAGGTCTGGTTCTGTTGCGTGGAAAAGGATTGTGGGATGAATTGTAGTACCGGCAACTTTTGTTGGCGTCTTTAAGGTCGCAATAAAATTCTGACCTGATTTCAGTAACATTTCAGAGGTGTCAAAAGTTAGACAGAGAAAGAGTTATGGATGCCACGTATATCTACCTTGGTCAAATCTAGTGTACGATTCTTGAGACATGTTGAGGAGTCTCTTTATTCCCACATAAGGCACAATTGTGTTGAATTTTTACCCAGGGACAGCAAGCTAGGGGGAGGTGGAAGGGTAGAGGAAGAAAAGCCAGGAAAAACAAGGAAGTGCATATGCCGGGAGGCAAAAAGCGCAGGAAGAGAGAGAGCCACCAAGCAAAAATGAGGCATCCACCATAAGCCAGGACCAAGCCAACCACAATCAAGTCATCCAACAAGCAGACATCAATTGCACCACCAGAATTACAGCAAGCATCCACAAGCATCTACCCATATCAGTCATCCAACAATCACACAACCTCATAATCATCCATTAGTCATCCACCAAATATTCCTTGCCTCCATTAATCATCCCCAATCATACATTCATCAAACCACCAATCATCCTCATCACCCTACTCCTCACCCATCACTCATCCAAAACTCATACAAACAAATACGACAATAACAACATACCACAATTGGACACAATCATCATCAATCATCACCAATTAATTCGTCCATCAATCATCCAACAACCTACATCAATCCTCCAACAAGCAATCCATCCATTAATCACCAACAACGTAATCAATCAGCCAACCATTATTCCATCATCATCACAAATCATCCATTATCATCCACCAATTATTCATCCATCATTCATCAACAATCATACATCAATCATCCACCAATCATACATCTTCATCCACCAATATCCATCCAATCCAACCATATATCATCATCCACCAATCTCCATCGCCCAACAATCATCCACCATCATCATCCAAAACTCATACATCAATCATCCACCAATCCTATATCAATTGGACACCAATCATTAATCATTCATCCACCAATAATCCGTCACCAATCATCCAACACCACACAACAATCATCCAAATTCATCCATCTATTAATAATCTAACAATTTAACATCAATCAAAAAGCCACAATCATCCATTCATCATACAACAATCATACAATCATCCACTAAAAGCTCCACACGAGCAAATCATCCAACAACAATACTCATTATCCAACAATCATACATCAACCATCTCCACAAATCCTCCATTGATCATCCCCCAAGTATTCATCCTCAATCATCTAACAATCGTACTTCAATCATCCACAAATCATCCATCAAAAACACCCAACAATCTCCCCCCATCAATCATCCAAACCGTATAATACATCAATCAACCACCAAATCATACATCATTTGGACACCGATCATTCACCACTCATCCACCAAATATCCGGCCATCGATCATCCCAACCACCATTATCAATCATCCAACAATCATCCATCCCTTAATATCGAGAACAATTGTACATCAACTCCACAAATCATCCATTAATCATCCACCAATTATTCATCCATCAATCATCATCAATTTATCCACCATCATATATCAATCATCCACCAATATTCGCATCCATCCTCCAATCCAACAACCATATAGCAATCATCCAACAAAATCATACAATCCACATCCATCCCAAATCATCCATCAATCAAAAAAAAACTCCTCCCCACCAATCATACTCAATTGGACCACTCGATCATCATCCATCATCCCCAATAATCTCATTCCTGAATGCCGCCCATCAAGCATCCAACCACCATACCACAATCATCCTACAACCATCCATCTATTATAATCGAACCATGGTACATCAATCATCCACAGGCGCATGCGTAAATCGATATGATGAGCGAAGACAGAGTCGATCAGATTGTGGTGATAGTGCAAGTACTTCACGTGTACCATTCTTACAGTAGTACTACAAGGGGATACGCACACATACACAGTAAACGATGAGAGAACTGGAGAAGGTTGGTGGATCTTTCCCCCACTTGAAACCAAGAACAACTCCACTCTAGGCCGAAATTATTGACCAAAAACACAAGGCAGCCTACGGTCCTTTAACCGTTTTACAGTTGGCATCACATTTTTCTTGAACTGATACGTTTGGGCAAGTTCGTGATACACTACCTCGTCCCCCCGACTTACCTAGTTACCCTTCAAAAAAGTTGAAGATTCCAGTTCCATCTGAACCGTTACATTAGTAATCCATGTGTGCCAATCTTACGTGCAAATATTCGGCCGTGTCTGTAAGTATTCTCAATTTGTATTTCTGTCCTGTAAACGGAAAAATTATAGCACGTGGCCTATGGGACCGTGGGAAACGAGCATTTGCTCATAACACAAAACCGCAAAGTCGGGATCAGCTCAAAGTTGTGATGGCGCTTTCTCAGTGATATCTTGTGAACAATGAATAAAACAGAGGGGTTGTAATCACGAAATGCACCTTTATGTCAGAGACCCCGGAACCTTTGGCGATGGCCTTTATTTCCAAATATGCCTAAAGTATTTCCTTTATACATTTGCTTGGCCCTATAATGAACATAAGACCTTTTCCAGTGCGTAAACTTGACACATAGCAAAAATGATGAGCTTTCCAATTGAGGAATTCCATCCATTCTAATATATAGAACCTTAAAGTTGGGTTCCGGCAAGCTACTGATGAAAGGGCTTTTCGTACCCGTTTGTACAGGTCCAGAAAGCACGGGTCTCTCAGGGCCGTCTAACATAACTTAGTATCCGCATCCAGTTGCATACTTACATACATTGTAGGAAATCATATGTCCAGTTTTTTTCGTCTTCATGGCAACTCACATGATATACATTACATGTGTGGAGGTTGATTCTAATTTATGTAGCCTTTCACCTACGGGGAGTTGTTTTGCATATCCTATGCAAGTGGTTTCATTTTGTGTTCTCATAAAAAGGCAACAAATTGCACGCAAAACTTCGTTTCACATTTAAATGTAACGCACACTATTACCGGATTTTGTCTTGATTACTACAATCAGGTATAATTGAGATTTTAAAAAAGTACTTCAAAAAATGCATGCCCCAAACCTAATTAGCTTTGTTACGGAGACATTATTCCCTATTGTTTAAAATTTTACAATAACACCACACGAAACTCACGGAAAACGTACGTGTCCTGCAACGCAAGCTAAATGTGTTCGCTGTCCGTTTGGGCCTACTATATTCTGATCTGACTAAATGGCATTTTTCTAAACACCGCCTCTCGTGATAACGACCAACTTCCATCCATAACCTTGCATTTACAAATTGGTGTATAGCCGATTCCTGGATAGGCGTCCCTGCTATCCCCGTCCTTATTCTTTGCCTATCCAATTAAGCATCCACCAATTCATCATACATCATCCACCCATCCAACATCCAACAACCAATATCAGACAGCCAGCCAAGTATCATAATGATGTTCAGAATAAAATGTGGGATTTTTTGTTACAAGCTTGGCAACCATGTCAGATCAACTGCTCAGATGGTATAGTTTTCTTCTCATAAGAGTTGTTTGCCAAAATACAAATTTATTTTTTGTGGCATTTTCGAAGCCAAAAAGAAAATTTTGGGCCAAAAATATGATTTTTTGAGATTTTGATTATTTGATATCTTTCAAAACAAGCTTTAAGAAAATTACAACTTTTTTAGGTATTCTGGACTATAATTTAACGTCCTTAAATACAAATTAAAGATAATTTAAAATAAAGAAAATAAAATCGCCTCCAGAGCATTTAAGGTCATTTTCCAAAATATTGTTTATATTTGAACTTATGATGCACATAACATTTTTAAAGTAAGCACAAGCAACAAAAACCATTACACAAAGAAACAGTGCCTGTTTGACCTAAAAGTAGTGAATTCGTTTACTTATTAAGTATAAATTTACAGTAGTGTATAACTTAAAAGGGGTTCAAATCTAGATATGTTTATAATTGCTGTATCATCGGATTAACATTCACATAGTGATTTTGGCCTGAAAATGTGGATTGTTCCTGGGCTTCACTGTAGTTGTTACTAGAGCGCATGTAGTTTTTAGATGAAATCAGTTTTAAGCCATATGGGCTATATTTTTAGTCATAATAACAAATTAACTTTAGAAAAAACAAGGAAATACAGCTTTCCAGAGCATTAAGGTCATTTTCTCAACATACCGTATATTTGAAACCATGAATTTACAAAAATGGTTTAAGTAAGCACAAAATCATCAAAACATTTAAAACTGTTTGACTGACCTAAAAATATGCCTGGTCACTTAATTAGAAAAATAAAGCTACGTCAGTGGAGTAACCATACCTTTTGCAAATGGGGTGGGCCGAAGGGTTCCAATCTTTTTTGAGGGGTCAAATTTGGGTCCTTCTCCAATAGACCACACTGAAACAAAAAGTCAGTTCATTGGGGGGGGTGGTGGGCTGAAAGGGGGGGGGCAAGGGTTTTGTTTGGGGGGGGGGCTTGGCGCCCCCCCTGCCCCCCGCTTGTTACGCCACTGAACTACGTATTTTTTCCCATGTACGGAAACCCTTATTGGACCCTCAAGAGCATTTATTTTGATTTTGCTCAATCCAATTTGGCCTTCACTGACTCGTTCCTCTACTTAATTATTCTAATCCGATTTTTGATAACGGTCTTTACAATCAATATTCCAAACCTTTTTGGTCTTTGTTTTCCTAATTTCAGATGATATCTGTAGGACACCAAAAGTTACCCACTGGAAAGTTCGCCGACCCCTACTGCACGCAATCGGGGGCGATGACTAGAAACACTGACTTTCTGATCATTTTGGTATTCTCTTTTCCACCGGGTTGACCTCCCCGGGCTGGAGAGCCGAAACCTTTAGCCCCCCCTGGCGGCGCAGCGCCCGGACAGGGGCGGGGGGGGGGGGGGGGCGTCAGGTTTGAATGGTAAGTATACGGAGATTATGTGATATGACTCTCCCCTCACTCCCCCCCCGGGGGAGAGGGGAATCACCTACATCCCTAGTACGTATCCCATTCAGCCTGACTTAATGCCACCGATTGGCACGGGTGGTAATATTCAACCACCACCCGGATACCATAGTGCTCGGTCCATAAGGCCAGGGATTGCTCTGGTGATATGGTCTCGCCAGGATAAGGTTGAACAAACCAATAATAGAATTAGTTTGCACTTACCCGACTTCATGGGTAAAGGGCTACTTGAAGCTGTTGCGACTGGAAAGATGTGACTGAACACCCAGGATTCTATGTTTTTATTGAATTTAAAAAAAATATCGGCTGAATCAAAGTTTAAATCGACCGAAAAGTTGTTTTTTCTCAGAAGGGAAAAAACAACCTATCATTATCGATTAATTATATATCATTACAGAATTTGGATTCTCTGATCCAAAAAGTTTTTTGATTTATTTATTTTTGTTGCTACTGGATCCTCGCCGGACAAGCCATTTTCTTAACGAAAAGTTTGGTTTTCTTTTAAAAAATCATGGTATTTGATTTTTTTAGCGGCAGTCAAAACTTGTGTTTCATTCAATCATCATATTATTAGCGCACACAGATATGAATGCATCCATCGACAACGGGGCCGGTAGTGGAATTTTTTTTATACATTATTTCCTTTTGTTGCTTTATTTTGGGCATACTAGTCTACTCTGTATCATTGTACAATCTATTTGATAAGGTATAATGTAATTATGCCTTATTATTTTCCATTTGATGTTTTGGGTAAGTACGAAGGTGTATTTTTTCAAGATTCTTTATTCCAAAAGGCTATTACTCCTATGGTTTTTTACTCCCGAAGAGGTTTTTAAAAAAAAGAGACTCCGAAGGGGCTTTTTTTTTGTCCGAAATTCGGACAACGCCCCTTCGTGCTAAAACCTCCGCGGATTTAAACCCTCATATATTTTCGGAACATTGCTGCCCCTCGTTATTTTTTCGGATAAACGCCCCTTCGGAAGAAAGAACTCAATTTTATATTTCGGACAAACGACCCTTTTTTGGAGGGGAGGCATCCCCCTTCTAGCCCTCCCCTACTTTTCGGAAAAACGACCCTTCGGAGTAAAAACTTTTCGGACATATAACACTTAGGAAGAAAACCTATCGGAAATATGGACTTCCGATAGAATAGTGTGTTCGGGGACAAAACGACCTCGGGCGGATAAAAAGCCTTCGGGAAATAACCCTTGTGGAATTGAGTCTGTTCCCACACATGTTTAAGGTGCTTAGGTATATGGATTTCTTTAGCGGCCCAGTTGATTTGCAATCAAGAATCTAAGTACTCTAAGTATTTATGAGACATAGACCTTCCCCTTTAGGGATTTTCATCCATCAGGTTTTTCTGTTAGTTTGGATCCACAGCTATGTAGAAAGTTGGCTTGTTTGCCTTAAGCTGGGGGTGGGTGTGAGTGACACAGCTGTTTTGCTATAGAAACACCCACTATAAGAGCTTGGAATTCCCGGAAAATGTCATATATTTGTAACCAGAACAACATGAAAAATTATTTTAAGTGTAAAATTTGAATGGTATTTTTAAGCTTCCCATTTGCTAAACGATGGGATTATTAAGGTCATTAGCAAAGGTCAATTTATGACTGGGTACCATGGTGGACAGTCTCGGAAATTCCATCTTGAAGAGAAACTGCAATAATTTTTTACATTAAACAACACCCAAAGCCACAATTTCCGGTTCTGATATACGAATTTCTAGCTTCCCAATTGATCAAAACTTGAGGTTATGGCCTTGCCTAAGCAGGATGGTTGCCATTCCCAAGCCCATGATTAAATTTCAAATACAGCCAAGTAAATAGTGTATCCGTGGAAAAATGGGGGGCAATCTGTAACATGAGCTCAGATGACTTTGACATTTCATCCACATTATGAAGGAAAAACCCTATTGCATCTAACCCCAAGTCTGGTTTAAATCGGGACTTCAAATTTTCGAAGAGACCTGAAAAACGAAAAACCTAAAAAAACTGGAAGAAAATCTTCCACGTAAGGAATAGGTCACCTTGTAACAGGCTTGATTCGCACAGGGAGTCGGTCGTTTCAACAGCAATATGTACCCGATGGGGGCTGGCGATCAATCTCAGCCTGCAATTTGTGGCATCTCTTCACAGAGGCGGATGACATTCTCAATGATTGCCCTATACCTTTCGTCCACTGGTGGGTATAGACCCCAACCAGTCAACAATGAGCTGACTCCACCAACTTATTACTTCATTTAACCTGCTGCCTCATTACGTCCAATATGAAGATGATCCAGCTCCAATGCCAAACCGACCAGTTCATCTGGAAGCGTTTCACGTTCTGTCACCATTGATAATACAATTATCACCTCTTAGAACCCAGCAGGACTATTGTAGGGCTTGGCCATCGGTATGCAAAATCTGCACAAATGTCTCATCTGGGCCACCAGAAACCCCATCACCACTGTTAAATAAGGAAAACTCCAGAAATAGTAAGGACAGCATTGACAGATCACGCGGCGCGCAGTGATTCGACCTTATCCCAGACAATGTTTCGATCACAAAACCACAGACAAACCTTTCCACACGACCTTCTTGATGGGGGAGAACAAAGTGCGGAGGTTTGTAGGTCGGTATCGTACCCTAGTGTATCGCCCTCTCACTCCTGAGAAGGGACTACACTGCATTAGCAATAGCTTATTACAATGACCTTATTTTTACACATAATACCACTGGCTCAAACGGTGACGGAGTGGGGTTGTAGAAGGTATTCGCCAATGCCAACGCAATCCCTAAAAAAAAAAATGCTCTTCTTTGTACGCAACTAATGCTCCTGGTTCTAGCTGCTACTAGGATGTTGGAAGGTGGTAGCAGAACTGCCAACTGGATATTGTCCTCATGTTCGGGGTGGATGAGGTACTATCTAGAATGCCAGGAGGGAATATCATGTGCTCGACCCAAGGAGCCAGTCAACGATCATGGTTGTTGTCCGTGCGCATTACGGGACGAATGAGGAAATCAGCGGCTCACGTGTCCCTTGCTGCAGTCACTTGTGGTGGCACTGAAGAGATAAAGAATTTGTGGATGAGAAGTAGAAGATCCTTACCGCTCAAGGGCTCTAACTGAACACAAAAGGTTTTCACTGAGCGGCAGACACGGGCATGCGGAGGAGATGCGGCAACAAAAAAATTACCCGGGTTCGATGTTAAAAGGTCTGATTGTCTTCGCCAAACAGCCTGCTCGAAGAAAGAATAGAGACCGCCCAGCGTCCACAATGGCGGAGGTGGGTCTTGTTGAAGACCAAGTGCTCGTGACACTCCGAACCCCGATTGCCAGATCCACTAAGAAAGCAGTTCTGATGGAAATTGCAGAAAACGAAGCTCTAGGATGGGTTTTTTAACTCCTCAAACAAAAGTGAAAAGACCAGTGGACAATCCACTCTGGAACAGGCTACGAACAGGAACGCGTCGTGAACAATCCTTTACAGCGGGACTGGGAATGGAGGAAAACTGTCAGCAGTCACCAAGCTGCTTGGGTCTGGCCTATGGCTGTTGGGAATCCCGGAGAGTTAGGACCCTTTCCTCCCTTGAAAAACCTGAGTGAGGAATTTGGCAATATGCCTACAGTTGCACAAATAGGATCGATCTTGTCGGCACACCATGCATGGTAACGGCGGAGTCGAGATCAGAATCATAAGATACACTTGTTGACTTCCGCTTTGCCTGAGCAGCGAGCGCAACAGCCTGTTCAGAAAGTCTCACCTTGGCCACAATGGGGCTACCAGCAGGGCCAAGCAATCCTTTCTCGAGAACTCTCGGGATCATGGCGACTGGGGAAAAGCATTAGCTATCAGTCCCGACCAGTCCGCCGCCATGACGTCCCTTCTTCGCCAAGGGATCTGGGTCCCAAGAGTAATATGTCAGAAGGTGATGATTCACGGCTGAGGCGAACAGGTCATGTGTGGACCGTCCACATTATGGAAGATTGTGCGGCAAACCGCTGGCACTCCACCGAGGACCCTCTGACCTTCTGCTGTGTCTGGGATTGGGGACCTTCCCAGGAGAGAGCGTCGGGCAACAAAATCCCCACTCCTAGAACATGGGAGGCGAGCAACCGGATGTCCCAATGTCGGAACCACCTGAGCAGCCAAAAAAGGACTCCTGACACCACATATTTTCTCAGCAGACCAGAACCACCTTCGCCCCTTACCAAAGGTAGTCGGCGCCACTACGGCAGAAAGACGGCCCACAGGTCAATAATGCATCGTCGATGACGATTGTCCATCCCCTTCTCAAGAATTCAGCTACTACATGTACCTAATTGACCAAATGGGTGAAGGTTCTGGGAGCCATTGAGATTTGTGAGAACAAAAGGGAGGGCTCAAACTCCCACACCCCCCCCCCCCCCCCCCCCCACACACACACACACAGTGAAATACAATAATCGCTGAGAGGACTTGCATACTGGAACATGTAAGTAAGCGATTTTTTTTTAATTACAGTGTAGCGCTCCTCCAACAGCCTTTCTGAAAAACCCTCAGTATCTGTTCAGAGGCTTGGTGATAGGTCTCCATTACCCTGACTTCTTTGCAGTGAGGAATAAAGTAGAATAGAAACCATCTTAAACCGGAAATGGCAGTCGTATATTACTGGTCCCTTGGCAACTAACGAGGAAAACTCTCAAATCATAGCCTTCCTCCGTGAGGAGTAGGATGGGAATGGGGTCTGACGGCCTCCTGGTATGGGGCGGGCGGTGAACTCAAGGCGGTTCCCCGACGAGACTACTCCTGCGATTGATTTTTTGTGTTGTCTTGTCTAAGATATACTATATTTATATATTCCTCAAAATTCCATTTTCAGCATGACAATGCCATTCAGTCCCTGAATGTTCTCTATGCTGTAGGTGCCAACTTTGAGGTCTGGTAGCCTCGTGAATAGGGCATCCGCATAAGTGATCGGAAGGTCGTAGGTTTGATTCCCGCTCCGGTGCAGTCTTAGAAAAAAATTCCTGCTGGGGTTGCTTTGGTGCTTGTCATTAACTGTTATATAAAAGTAATTTGTCACATATCTGGGTACGTAAAAGCTGTTAATTTCTCTGATTTCATATATATTCAGTTAACCATTGCATCATTCATTTGATCCCAAAGTGTGTGTTCTAGTACATAAGGCGTGACCCTCATATCTTCTGTAGGAACGACCCCCAGTTGGCATACCGTTACCCTAAATAACCCAAATCTTGATTGCCATCAAAAGAGTCAGCTTAGATTTTGTTTCTTATGCTGATTTGTACCAAAATTTTTTTGCAATTTAAATTTCTCAATCTGGTGGTTGCCAATGGCAACTGGGGCTGCTGCTCATATCTACATAAGATACACAGAAAAAAATTTTGATCGCTAAGGGTATAGCTATTTGAAAAAAACATGTTATAGATCAAGTCAATTACTTTGTTTTTCGTATGTAACATCACCAAACCATTTTTCCAATTTAGAGGGTGTTGCCATGGTATGACGCTGATTTGGCATAACAATGGCCTAAGGTGTCCCATGTCATAATTGCAATAAACTGGGCAGCTTCAAATTGCATACCTCTTTGACACTTTGATTTTGTTTTTATGTTGTCTATTTACAGTGATATAGTTTTTTCCCTCAAAAATCCATTTTAAGAAAAAAAACGGCCAACGGCAACGGCCAAATTTGATATACTCAGATCTAAATGACCCAGATGGATTGCAAATCACGTGGACAACTCAAATACTATATCTAGACACTTGAATTGTGTTTTTTATGTTGTTTTTGCAAAGATATACATTTTCCGAAATTCAAATTTTTCATTACTGCGTTGCCATGACAACTGCCGTAGTCCGCTCACACCCCCATAATTAAATGGCAAACAAGCATATTCGATAGCTGAGGGCTTGGCTAACTGACAAACTAGTGGAAATGAAAATCCCTCAAAGGGGGGGGGAGGGCCCATAGCCTAAGGCTTCATTAATAATGAGATTGCAGAATCGAATTCAATTTTCTACCCATAAGTATTTGAAATACACGAATAACTAACAAAATAAGTGACACACATATTTTAGTCCTTCTTTTTCAAGCATTAACAAAAATTAACCAATTGTAAAACGAAATAAACAACATACTTAACTGTACAGAAGATTATACCCATTGCTCACACTGCAATGCCCGGTAAAACAACGTGCACTTTTGGTTTTGGGTGGTTTTGGGTTCTACTCAGCTTTACACGCCTTTTACAAGCATATATTTACAGTAAACTTTGAGTTTCCCCATTTTCAAACACATAGGTCTTTGCTTTGTACAAATTGATCGAAAGAATTATTGTTAGCTACTCACAGAAACCTACCGGGCTATCATTATTTCGCAAAATGGTAGCTAAAAAATAGGCAAGATGGCTGACATTTACGTTTTCTAATTATGTATCACTTTAATTGTATCATTCGTTGCTCTAAATTGGGTATATTTATTTAAACTTAAATCTATAGCTAGTCGATCCCTTACACATCGGAAAAGTAAATGGCTACCACTTTCATGATAAGACATATTTTTAGTCAAAATTGTTATTTGATCGCCCTTTGTATTCTTATGGCCGCCCATTTTGGGCAATGATAGCACAACACTAATTGTATTTCGCAATTGTGACCGCCATTTTGACTTCGTGGGTTACGGGCTTTCAAACAACTTGAAATTTGCTTTGTAACCTAATGTCATTTGTACACACACTGGCCAAAAGATTGCAACATGCAGAAACGAATTCATATACCTATGGGATTCAAATTATCCATGGATTCATTGACCGCACATTCGTATTAAATGCCGATGAGTATTCTCCAGAATCCAAGAGGGTGAAAAAACTTTGATTTGAATGTCATGTGCCCTAAATATGGTGGATTAAGGAATTGCGACGATACTGTCGATGCACTCCAGAAGGATACAGAGCACAGCGCTTAATGAATTGTACAGGTTCGTTAGGGTTACATACATTTTTAGGGAAAAATCGGAGTGTGTGTGGACCAGAAATGAGATAAATTCAATGGAAGACAGGGTCTTAAAAAATCTGAAATTCGGAAACATCCGACATGCATTCGAATGATAAATCACGTGGTATACATAAATTATGTCTATTGCGTATTCAAATAGCATGACAAAACAACACAGTGTCAATGGCAAG
This sequence comes from Ophioderma brevispina, assembly GCA_023653785.1. Taxonomy (NCBI): domain Eukaryota; kingdom Metazoa; phylum Echinodermata; class Ophiuroidea; order Amphilepidida; family Ophiodermatidae; genus Ophioderma; species Ophioderma brevispina. Next base: position 13,675 of record JAMKCH010051468.1, read on the forward strand.
ATTAAAGTTGTTTTTCAAGTTTATCATTGACCCTCTTTCTTGTCATGAAATTTCCTGAGTCCCAACGGTGATGGACGTGTTCCATCTCTATTGACGTTATCTCATTTCCGGGCCTTACAACCACTTTAATGTTTCGCCCTACCTTTAGCGTAGACCCTGCAAACCCGTACCATTTCATTGACCGGCCATTTTGCGGCAATTTTGACGTTTCTGTCCTGTATTTCCTCTGGAGTACGACGTCAAGTTATGCATTAGCCCAGCAACCATTACCACGCCATATTAAGGGACATGACAAATCAAATCAAGTTTTTTTCACACATTTGATTCTGGAAACAGCGTCCTGTTTAAATCATAACTTTTACAATAATTACTAAATGTGTAGTGAAGGACTCCATGTACAATTATAAATCAAATTTTGAATATACTTTGTTTTTTCTGCTAGCTACTACCATGAATATGTTTAATACGACCAGTTTTAGTTATGACCCGGAAGTGCCCTGTCTAATCGTCCCAAGTTTACAATCCGGTGGGTATTTTGTGAGCTATATCAATTACTTTAAAATAAATCATCTTTATTGAAAATATCAGTAGCATTAGCAAAACGCTGCCATGTTTGTCAAGCTTTTACTTTTCCTTACAATTTTTTACATTTTTCATAGTGCATAGTGTCCACTGTAACGGCTGACCTTCTTCTCCCACCCACCAAAAAAAAAAAAAAAAAAAAAAAATCTTGTGAACATGAATCCATTCATAAGTTTGATCTTATGTAAGATTCCCACTTCACAGGCAACCATCCATCACTGATCATGACATGCTATGAATGAGCGTTACCCACACCTGGTGCATGAACTTGCGAGTAGGCCCTGTTTTTTACAAATGTTGGAACCCTTATTAGAAATGGTCGTTTCGGAACGTTTTTCAGCACCGTATGTCAACCAATTGGCATCACTTATAGAAAATAAGATTATCTTGGTTGTCAGCTTCTACGAGAGTATAGGTCTAACCGTTTGTCCATGGGCCCTCTTGATCTGCCCAGCAATCACTCGTGATTTTTGCCAAAAGGTTAGTATTGTACCCTCCAAAATACCACTCTTTATAAATTAACCATTTCCGAATTTTCGAATGTTCATCATAATAAATTCACATATGTTGTTGATATAATTATTCTACATTAGAGCTCTACCAAGACTCCCTTGAGCACTTTTTTTCGCAACGACGTGAGTTTTTCTCATGTCCTATGCGTTAGCACAGAGTACGCATGACAGGTCATAGGCCAATTGAATGCACTGTGTGCACCGTGAAAGGGGAAATGGGACAGTACTGCAAGATGTCCAGATGAATAAAACGAAGATCGTTCACCCAATTCCCCGGGTTTTTCGCTTTAGGCACGGGCTATAAATGCTTTTGCCACGCACACGTTCATAAATGCATCATTGTTCTGAAAAAACTGACCCTGCTATGCCCCAGAAAATAGGCAGTATGGTAAAATGGTGAAAGATGGGGTCAGCCAATTTCAACCATTTTTGGCGATAAACATGTGTTGAGTTAAATATACCAAAAATCACTTTAAAAATCTGACATGCCCCCCTCATGGAAATTTACAACCCCCTAAAGGTGGGCCCAATATACCCTCTTCCAGACTTGAAAAAATGCCATTTTAACACCTTTGATGCACGTTTGATACCTAAGATAACCATCTATGAACATTACCTTTTTTCTACATAGATGTTTCCATCATTGCATTGTGTTTTATAGGGGACTCTGAAAAATAAATTGCGTCAATTTGGAATGTCATTTATGTAACAGGGGGTAAGCTTATTTTCCATAATTTTCCAAGTTCCGAAAAACTAAATTTTAGTCTACTTTGAGCTTCATTTTCAAGTTGCCAGTAAATATTTGATTGAGCTTGCTGGAGAAAATATTAATGCCAGTTGTTTACATTTAGCTCCTGGTGACTTATTTACTTTTAAGGAATACACTCTCTTTACTATGTCATTTTAGCTTTTGAACATAGTCAATTGACCTGGACGCTTAAAGTAACATTACTCTACTCGCTGTACTAGGTAGACTTGAAACGGAATTGCAATCTCGGCGCGAAACTTTAACAGATGGGGTTTTGGGGGGTATTAATTACAAAAACTGGTATATCCTTACATCAGGTCATCCCCCTTTAATTTTACTATGTAATGATAAATTTGACCATTCTTCTCGCGCCAGTAATTTTATTTTGATGTGGTAAAGTGGGGTAATTGGGGAAACGAGGTTGTCCATCGGGTCACACATTTTAATGATGTCATATTCTCGTCCTTCCATAATAGTATATTCCAGGTGTTGTGATTTGACCTATAATATTTTGTTACTGTGTACACAAAAATTCCTGGTGATAATGGCTGAGCATATTAAATACCATAATGGTATATTTATGTAATATTCACTGGTACAATTTGATACGCACAATTCTGTTATTTTTTTTTAAGATTACTAAATAAAAATAATTCCGTTTATAAAAAACTTGAAATATATCTGTAGATGCAATAAATGCCTAATATTGGTGCAATAATTTTAGTTTGTGATTTTTCTAATCAAATCATCATAATTGAGATATTATTTTTTATTTAAAATTACTTGTTAAAAATAGAAAGTTTTATTCAGATGTACCAGACAACATACTCACATTTTGAAGGAATCTTCCATTACCCGAAGATTATGTTGTTATTTTCCAATATCCAAATATCAACTTATAAAAGTAATTTTGTTACAAAAATATTTAAAAGATAATGAGCACTGAACAAAATATCACTTTGATATAGAATTCCGCAGCTGAGATAATAATTGACAAATATTCGATAAGCATGAAAATGACAAATCCTATTTTTACAAACTAGCAAAGTATATGGTATCAGTTTTTCAACCAAATAGTTCACCATGTATTTTTGATTTGTAACTTATTTACCTATATTCACTTATCTATCATGGAATAAGTAATAAAATAAGCATTGGCAACTTTGCTATTAGCTTGCATACGTTGGGCCATTTTTAGCATTTCTACTATTAGTTGAGAAAACCAGAAAATACCATGACACCCCTTCTGAAAAGAAAACCATGCCATGCCTTTTTGAGATCTTCTATTGCTATGAAAAGAAAAATGATATTGTCAAAATGAAATAAAAATAAATTATAAGATATTCTTGTTTACCATTGGTACAGTCCTGAAAGGTGGGGAAAATTCCCCTTTTTTTTGACATTAACGTTTTATGAAAGAGTCATAACGGATTGCAAGAAAACGTCATTTGCCCACAGCAAAGATGTCCGGTCCCGCCAGACTCTGTTGCATCTAGTTGTGATGCTAATTGGTATTTTATGGTCAGCCTGGGTGAATTACTGTTTAGGCTTTTGTTAGCGTCAGCCAATGATCGCGTTCTTAGCCTGGCTATAATTTCTTATTGCTTGTTACGGTGTTAGCATCACAACGCATTCTTGACAGC
>JAMKCH010051469.1:0-104995 GCA_023653785.1 Ophioderma brevispina
TGCATATATCGCATGTTATTGGTCGTGACATTCGGCGGGGACATATTTTATGCTTCACGTAAATACGAGTTAGCCTTGTTTGCATTGATTAGAAATACCTTTGATGACCTGCATGAAACAAAATGCTCATTTAAAATATTGCAAGAAAACAGTCTGGTTTCATTAAAGACATTGTAACAGACCCATGGACAAAGACCAGATATGATTATGCAACATACATGTATTAGAATAAATCAGCTCGCCTCATTTTCAAGCAACCCAGTCGCACTCATGTCACTCCGCTTCTATCGCAAGCCATAAAGGCCGTAACGTATTGCCGCAACGTGTTGCGAGAAAGTAGCAACGCGTTGCGACATTTCGGCAACGCGTTGCGGTGTAGGCCAATCAAAATCATGAATTTCTGTGAAGTATTTCAAAAATAGACCCACAACGCGTTGCTAGATACTTTGCAACGCGTTGCAACCTTCACAACGCGTTGCGAGCTTCACAACGCGTTGCAAGCTTCACAACGCGTTGCGAAGGTCCACAAGCCATAAGGGTCCTAACGTATTGCCGCAACGCGTTGCGAGAAAGTAGCAACGCGTTGCGACATTCCGGAAACGCGTTGCGGTGGCGGCCAATCAAAATCATGAATTTTTGTGACGTATTTCAAAAAATGTTATTCTCACAACGCGTTGCAAACCTTCACAACGCGTTGCGGCAATACGTTAATTATGACCCTTATGGCCTTCATAACGCGTTGTGAAGTTTACAACGTGTTGTGAAGCTCGCAACGCGTTGTGAAGGCTTGCAATGCGTTGTGAAGGCCATAAGGGTCATAACGTATTGCCGCAATGCGTTGTGAATCTATTTTTTGAAATATGTCACAGAAGTTCATTATTTTGATTGGCCGACGTCGCAACGCGTTGCTACTTTCTCACAACGCGTTGCGGCAATACGTTATGACCCTTATGGCTTGTGGACCTTACGCAACCGTTGTGAACTCGCAACGCGTTACGAACTCGCAACGCGTCGTGAAGGTTTGGCACGCGTCGTGAAGGTTTGCCAACGTTCGTGAAGGTTTGGCAACGCGTTGCCACAGTTATAGCAACGCATTGTGGGTCTATTTTTTGAAATACGTCACAGAAATTCATGATTTTGATTGGCCTACACCGCAACGCGTTGCCAAAATGTCGCAACGCGTTGCCGAAATGTCGCAATGCGTTGCCGAAATGTCGCAACACGTTGCGGCAATACGTTATGGCCTTTATGGCTTGCGATACGCTTCTGGATTTTCTCCATTGGTTACCAATCAATCACAGGATACAGTTAAAAATTCTGAGAATCTCCTTCAGACTTTTAAAGCTGTGCATTTCAAATTTCCTGATTATCTGTCTTCTTATTTTCAGCAATCTCCTTTGGTATTCCTCGTTCCAAAAAGAAAGCTGGTGGTCGTGCCTTTTCTATTGCTGGGCTCGCCTTTGGAATGAGTTACCTACCAACATCCGTGCTCTTATTGTCTCTTGCCTTTTTGTGTCACCTGCCCTAAGGCAGGAAGACACATACGGATCACTTTGTCCACGGTTGTTGTTGAATGTCTGTTGATGCCTGTTGATGATCCGTGTTGTTGTTGTTAAAAGGGTTAACATTTGTGCCTTCATATCCTCATACTTCGGATGATTTAAACCAACTTACGTCACAGTGCAACATGGCAATCCTCCCCACATTATGTGTGATGAGGTCATCAGTCACAATGCCAGAGGTCAAAGTCATGTGAGATTTACGTTGTGTAAGGATAGGCTGAAAATATAAAATTGACCTCATTTGAAAAGGTTGAAGTCAATGGAAACCTAACTTGAATCATTGGTGCAATATGGGGGGGGGGAAAAATCCCTCCAATTTTTTTTGATGTCAAAGGTCCCACATACCAAGGTCAAGGTCATGTGAGGTCAAGTGTAAGATAGGCTGAAAATATAATTGACCTCATTTGAAAAGTTGAAGTTCAATTGGAACCAAATTTTGGTTTGTTGAGTTACATCCACCCTCATTTGTTTATGAGGGCCAAGGTTTCACATTCACGTCAAAGGTCATGTTTGCATGTTGGCCTATCATTCACTACCCGCAATTGCAAGGCGACACACAGGGGCGGATCCATCCCTGACTGGGAAAGAGAAGATCCAGATGAGCAAGAATAGAATGGCGGCATAGCAGACACGGCGCTGGGGATGGATGCAAGAGGGGTGTTAACCCCCCACCGCGCTTCCCGCGCGAAGCGCGGATGCTCTGCATTTTTATCATCAGGCATCCTTCGTTCCAATGTACTTTTTTTTTCAGCCCTTATGGCAAGGATAAGCTACTTAAGTTAAAAATAATTAATTTAGAGAATAAAGAGATCTCTTTGCACTATCTGGACTCAAGGTGCTAATTAACTTTTTACTGTTTAACACTTAATAGTCTGATCTATTAAATAATGTAATTTCCTGCACTGAATGTCGTTAAGACTGAATATCAATTTGCCAAATTTACTTCTTCTTGTGAAGCAAAGGTCATAAAAATTTGTCACCATCTTCAGACAAAATGATGGAATGAAAACCCCAGCTGTAAAGGGACTATCAGTGTTGTAATCGGAAAATCGACAAATCACAAAATCAGATTTTTTAGCATGTCTGTAACAAGTACAAGGATCCTAACCCTGCAAAGAATAGGACCAGAAGCAACGTAAATAAGGACAAAATCAAGATATTTTAGTCATTACTGTCCAATAGGGACACTTACTACAACCGTAATTGAGTGTGAGATCCATACTTTGAACACTGCTGTTTTTCTTTTCTGTCAGTTCCTCAGGTGGCAAAACTAACTAATAAGATTTTTCTCAGGCTTATCCATTAACTTTTAAAGGCTATTTCTGCAAATTTCAAATATTTTGCCTCCCGCGGATGAATCGTATAGTTGCTTTAACAGGGTAAAAATGGATCAGCTTACACATCTATCACATGTTGCATCATTTCTTCACCAAATTCTTTGTCACAGGTCGGGTCAAAGGTTGGGCGCTGTCGGCATTTTTAATAACCAGATGCTAACATGTGGATCAGCGGGACCATTTCCGTGTAGTCAGTAATTTAACTTCTCCCAGAGTGGAACAACCGCTACCTACCCGTGAATGTCCAAAAGATCTTGCGACAATTTTGGCAAGATTTTTTTTACAAGACGTAACAGTTACATCTACAATGATCCTACTACTGCCTCTATGTCCATTAACTAACAAGAGTCATGCCAAAGCAACCCTTCAGCTGACTTTTTCTCTGAAGAGGAGGTCCTGAAATCCATCAAATCAGCATCAATCAGTCCTGCACTTTAGACCCTTTACCAGCTAGTATCTTAAAACTATGTCTAGATTATCTGTAAACCAGTCCTTAACAAGGATTGCCAACTTTTTCCTTGTCGGGCTAATTCCCCAAGCTCTCAAGCATGCAATCTGGCCATCCCGCTGTGACTGACAGGGTTCGGCGCCTGCATCATATTTTTCATATCCTGACAATTTTTGTGCTTTCAAACACCAAATTATCTCTTTATTTCTTCAAGTGTTTGTTTAGTGCTTAATTAATACCATATCCAATTATCTTATCATATAAACAGGGTTCGATGGCTTGTTCTCCCTCCTAATTTTCCCTTGTGATGACTTTTTTTGAAAGCACTAAAAAACAATAGCTTTCACTGCCCCATCTTGGGGGGATTTTCAGCCACATGGTCATTATTTGCTAGTTTTTGTGTGATTTTGGAACCATGGACGAATTTTTTATGCAAAATTTTTCAGCCCACAAGTAATTCTATGACAATTAGCTTTCATATAAATACAAGTTAAATGCTTGTCTTCGACTTATTTAGTTATAATTTTTGAATAAATGATCGAGCAGACTATGTAAACGAAACCCTGTGAAGAAATCTGGCTTGGCCCCCAACATCCTCTCAAATTATCGCCCTAAAAATCCCAATCTGCCATTTCTCAGAAGGTGATTGAAAGGAGTAGCATGAATCAGTTGCGACTTATCTCAATCGATAATGATCTCTATGTTTCCTATGCGTCTGTAAATACCGGCAGTGCACTGAGGCTGCTCTGTTACGGGTGCAGTATGACATCTTGACTGCTCACAAACAAAAAGAGGCCTGTGTGAGGTTTGCGGACTTCAGCGCCGTCCTTCGACGCCATAGACCACGAACAGCTTCTACCCTTCTAACTGAACGGTAATGGGATACTGGAAAAGCCTAAGTAGGTTCTCGTCATACCTAGATGGCCGAATCAGTCAGAGGTGCTTCGTCGGATCCTGTGGCGGTAGATTGTGGATCACAGCGCTCGGTTACTGGGACCGATTGACTTCATCCTTGTTCAGTGCCCCACTACATGATATCATTACTAAAGACCACGGTATTCAATCTGTTGTTGTACGCTGATGACACCCAGCTTTGACCTGACTTTCCACCCTCAGGAAATCGTGAAGCAGCCATAAAGAAAAAGATGAAACGTACTGCAGACATCAGATTCTGGTGTAAATCCAACAAGCCTGCTATTAAATGACAAGACAGAGAATGTTGTAACTTTCGCCTCTCATTTTAGTAAGATCGGCTAGCAAATCTCAGCCAAACTTGGTCATGGGCAATTCTGTTATACATCCGTATCACTGAAGCATGAACCTTGATGTCATCTTAGACTCATCACTAAGAATGATCAATCATGTTAACAACTTATGCAAAGCTGCTTGGGCCGCATCAACTAAGGAAATTGGGCATTTCGACAGTCCCTTGATGAAAAATCTACCATCAAATTGGTTCACGTCTTTGTTACCTCTAGGCTGGATTCCTGCAATTCATTGCTTTATGGCCTTCCAGAAAGAGAATTGACCAAGGTTCAGCGAGTTCAAAATGCAGCTGCCCTTCTTGTCCTTAAAATCTGTCGACGAGATCATATCACACCAGCTCTCTACCAACTACATTGGCTTCCAATTAAACAGAGGGCAGATTTTAAGATTCGATCTGCTTCTCACCTATAAGGCCATCCACAGCATGTCACCTGCCTATATCTCTGAGCTCATCCAGCTGTATTCACCACCGAGAACCTTGAGATCATCGACTTGCTCCCAGCTGAGTAAATCGGCCAACTCATCAACAAAGTTCTATGGTGATAGATCTTTTGCATATGCAGCAGCAGCATATTTGTGGAGTAAACTCCCTAACAGTATTCGTTTAGCTCAGTCAGCAACTATTTTCAAGTCACGTCTGAAGACATTCCTATGTACACAGCATTGTGGCTCCTGATACGTATCCTGTTTCTGATGCAGTCCAATCACTAATTATAATACTGTGATTGTTTTTCTTTCTTGTTCTCTACCTTCATCCAATCCGGTTGCCTAGGATAGTTGTTTTCATCAGATTAGGTAGGGTAGGGGCATCTGAATCCAGGAAAGATCAAGACTTGACCGATGTCACTGTGGGGTAGATACACACAGATCCTCACAGCTGACGATCCAGGTGTATCCCCATATGTTCTTAGTATGGGAGGCAACTGGATTGTCTTTCTCTTCTATCTGTTGGTCACAATATATATGTTTGAATTTCTACTTAAATTTTATCCTAAGTTATTTTGAAATTGTGTTAATTGATGTATATCATTGTTGTTTTTACATTAGAATTTATTATTTTGTATTTGTCGTATGGCTATGAATTCGACTCCTACTTTTTATGTGAAGTGCCTAGAGGCATCTGTATTAGGCGCTATATAAAGATTGTTATTATTATTATGATTTTGTAAATAGGCCAAAGATATTTAAAACCTATGTCGGACAATTGTCTTGAAAAGGCGTGGAGGATGACACAAGTAGGATTATTGTAATTATACAGATACAAGTTGTGTTGTGATATTTTATTTTATGGTCAGTACTTATGGAATTTGTAGGGATTTGAGCGTAATTCTACAGAGTCTAGGAGAATCAGTGTTAGAAAAAGCGATTGCAGGGGGGGGGCAATTCTGCATTTTCCGCACACCAATAATTTTTTTGTATTCCCCCATCAATCTGCGGGGCTGCAAATTTTGGTGGTACAGGGGTCACAATTAAAAGTTGCTCCCATTTTTGGTTAAAAATGTGTTCAGTGTTGGTTTACCTCATAGACTGAAAATAGGAATATTTTGACTATCGTAAGGTCTTTTTTATAACAAAATGGCGAATTAAAGTCAATAGCTATATTGGCAGCTACAGTGTATTGGATTCTATTGACCTGTGACCTATTGGTGGGGATAATGTGAAAACTAAGCATAAGCGATAAGTAAACTGTGACTTATTCAGCTTTAAGCTAGGAAACAAGTTTACACCACATATTGACTGAATCAAATAAACAAACTGTTGACCCATGTTCACACCAAAATTGTCTTTTTCACCATTTTTACAGTTTTTATATATATGAGATAGTTATAGTTTTATATAAAAGCATGAGTGGTCAACGACCAAAATTACAAGCATTTATAACAATGAACACATTGAAAAAGATATTTAAATCCTTTAAAAAATATGCAAATACATTTAAACTAAGACACATAATTAAAGAGCACAAGAAATTGTGCCCATTAGGTTATTAAAACAAGAACATACACTCAAAATGTGCTTACACACAAAGCTTACACACAAAACATACAACACCACACACACACACACCACCACAGTGCACAGATTCACACTCATATTACACAAACACCACACACACCCAAACACACTCCCACCACACACCACATAAAAAAACATAACCATACGCACCCACACCACACATGCATTCTCACCTACACAAACCAAAATTTGTTTTTAAATAATTCATAATTCACTCCCCACAAAAAAATAAATATAATAAAAATAGGCCATTTTGCATATCATGCCAACTGAATTTCCAAATCGACAAATAGTTAAAAATATTTGGTACACAAATGAACCATATGACGCGCGCGGCTCACCCTTGCAAACAGGAATATCCAGAGGTATGAAAGAAAACAAAAAACATTAGTTATTTAATAATCTGATGAAATAAGGGATGGGACTGTTTGAAACGGCTGGTCCTACACCGAAGCTGGGAGATGTTTGAGGCATTGCGAGATTGCGCGAATGACTCTCTAAGTCTAGTAGGGGGGAGAAGATATGTTGTCCTTTCTGTAGTAGCAATCCTTTGGCAACTGAATACAATGGTCCTCACTCCTAGTAACCAGAGTCTCAAGCTCACAATCACCGAGAGCTTTGTTATAAGTCCAAACTTATGACCCAGGATAATTCTGCATGCACGTAGCTGCAATTGCTCAAGACTTCTCACTTGTTATTTGTGAGGGAAGTATCCAAACCACATCAGAGTATTCTAGAAGAGGGGCGAATATACCTTATAAACTGTAATCAATTCAAATTACTTAAAAACCAAATTTCTTTAGAATTTTAAAGCCATATAAAGTTTACGGTTTGTTTTTGTGATAATTTCCGAAATATTTTGTTCCCAAGGAAGGATCATGTTGTGAAAGCCAAATCCATAGGATCTTAGCATGGTAACAAAATTAAGAGTACACCATTGCTTTTTGGTCCCCGGCCAACTTTTGTTGAGAAGGGGGACCTATTTATAGAAATGCTCTTCGTGTGTGTTGTGTGGCCCACGTCGATATCTTTGATTCTAAGCAGTGTGGGGGTCCATCTTCGCAACATAGATGTATCTCAAAAATACGGTTGGCCTCGGATCGGAAAGGGTCCGGTGTAATGGGTCTCAAAGGTCAAATATGGTCAAAAATCGGGTTAAATTGCTACAAAACCTTGTAAACACGATATCTTTTATCTGAGCAAGAAGGGTGCCCATCTTTCACCATAGATGCACTCAAGTAGGCTGTGATGACAGTTCGAGATGGGTTCATGGGCGTGGGTCAAAGTCAAAATGCAGCCAAAAATGGGTTTTAAATTGCTTTAACCTGTCAATTGTGGGTGTTTAGGGTGATGATGAACACTTGGTGGTCTAAACCCTGGTTCAGATTTGATGCCAAAAATTTTGAAGTCATTTCAAGGTCAGTGGGGTATCAAGGTCAAATAACTAAACAAGTGGTAGGATGATGAAACTTGGTGGGTGCAGTCAACATTCAGTGCCAAAAATTTTGAAGGTCATTTCAAGGTAGTGCGGCGGTCAGCCAAGGTCAAATCAATTAACATGGTTGTATGGCCATGAAACCTGAGTGGGTTGGTGGTATAGTCAGCATTTGAAGCATTTTTTCAAGGTCATTTCCATCATCTGTGGAATATCGAGGTCAAAGCACTGCAAATGGTTGTATGGTCATGAAACTGGGGTGTGGTCAACATTCTAGTGCTGGAAATTTGAAGGTCATTTCACGGTACAGTGGGGTAATCCATGGTGATATAGTCATGGTTGTAGGCGATTTGATACCAAAAAAAATTCAAGGTCATGTCAAGGTAATCTGGGTAATCCAATGTCAAAGAAGGTCATTCACTAATAGTTGTATGGTCATTGAAACTTTTTGGGGCTGTGGGTCAACATTTAGTGCGGTCACTTGTGAAGGTCATTTTAAGGTCATCAGGGTTCATCCAAGTCAAATCCACTACAAATGGTTCTATGGTCCTGAACCTGGGGAGTATTCACCTTTGGATACCAAAAAATTTCCACATTTCAAGGTCATCAGGTAAATCAAACGTAAGGTCAAATCACAATGGTTGCATGGTTATGAAACTTATAGGTGTGGTCAACATCCGAAATGAAAGTTGTGATGTAATTTCGAGGTCAAGTGGGGTCACCCAAGGTCAAAATAACTACTATGGGTGTACAGCCAGAAACTTGTATTAATTATGTTGACTCCACCAACTTTTCGCAGTCATCTTGGGTCAATCGTAAGGTATATGCGACAGCTATGGGCATGAGCCTCAGTGTGTTCGAGCACCCACTTATTTCTACCACAATCTTCCCTGTGATCCTACAAATTATGTTACTTCTCCTTTTACTACTGCGATGGGCGGGGGACCTTTGGGTTCGAGAACCGCTTGTTAATTCTGTATTTGTGGGCCTTTTGAACCATATCTGGAGGGCCTGACACTTTGAAGGGTTTAAGCTCAGCTTATTTAATACTTTCAGTCCATTGGCTGAATTGATCAAGTGTCTCCTTTAACTGGCTTGTTTGAGGGTGGATACAATTTTCTGCTAGTGTCAGGTCATCCACAATTTCCAACAATTAATAGGGCGAGAGTTGTTTGGTAAGGCATCATTCATTAAACATGAAACCCCATAGGGACCTAACTTGGTACCTTGAGGAAGGCCCCACTTTAAAATTTTATAGTCTGAAAGTGTTTGATTGTAACGACACACTGCAGCGGTTGCTGAGAAAGGTCGCACAAAAAGGGACGAGGATCCTTGGACTCCAATGCGAATGAATTTCTCAATGCTCACAGATTATGGCCACCATATCAAACGCTTTTGAGAAGTCGTAGAACCCACCGTCCCAACATTGTTGACTTTGTCAGCACCTTTATGCAAAAAAATGAAGACTAACCAGGAGTAATGTTGCGTACTTAACACCTTTAATCAGACCAACTTGTTGAAATCAATTTTTTCAGCATATCTTCTAAAATCCAATCCGTATAAAGGTTTTCAGCATTTTTGCAAAACAATCCAGAGTGAATGGTCTTGGTTTTGTGGGATGGGCACACAATGGCTTGTTTCCATTGTATAGGAAGACACCTCCAGCATAAGATTTTTTAAAAATATTAAGAGAGGAAACGCTGAATTCGTATGCAAATCCTTTATAATTTAGGTGAAATCCCATCACAGGGCCAATTGACTAGCTGATTTGACATTTTTTAACTGGCAATATAAATCCCAGGGATAGAGTTCAGGGATTGATAAGCAGCATGGAAGAAAGGTTCTAATCTGGCAACATTAAGTGGTGGAATCGCAGAAGAGAACTTAACAAAAGCAGCTATTGATGTAATTAGCAATCTTACCATGGTCTGATCTGAATCATCTACACCAGGGATTGGAATGTGCAGCTCTGATTTGTCATTACCCGTCATAATACGATCTCTTGATGCCATTTACGTGGATCAACAGTTGTAAATGCCGCACCTATTAGACCCATAGTAATGACTTTACTTAGCATTTCACGTTTCACAAGATACGTAATTTCTTAAATCTCGCTTGTATTTGACCGATGAAAAGGCCGTTTGGCGCAAGCTTATCAAAGACTTAAATTTTTTTGTTATCCAAGGTTTGTATTACTGTGAATGTCATAGTTGGAAAAAATGTTTCTACTGCATGGTTAATGAGTCCTAAATGCATCTGTTTTTCGTGGGTGTTAGCAGCATTAAAAAAATCATCAATTCTGGGACTGAATCCATGTTCCAAATTCACGCAATTGTTGAATCTTTCAAGCAAAGGTAGTCCTGGGACGTGTTAATTAACTTAAGAGTTGATGCACTTTGGGTTTCCAAAACAACGCAGGTGGTACTTTCCAATTGGACTATATGAATAAGGTTTATTCTAGAACGAGTCAAAATTGTTAATATTTGCAAGAGCTAGCTTGTTACGAGTGGGAAAAACGATTTGATGAACAAGATTTTGAGCATTTAAAAACCGAACTAATGTTCATTCTGTTGAAATCACCAAGCAGTACAAAGCATGGGCCGTGATCCTTATGTGCAACAAGTTCCATAATTCAAGCAGGGGAAGTTTTCAAGTTCATCTTCGATTACGAAGTTGAAGAAGTTGAATTGTTAAACACAACACACTGCTATCACGGAGACTGATCTTGGTAAAGTTTGGTTGTAAACAGTACCCAGACACTTATTCTATCTTTAGGAACAGACAGGTCTTGAATTTGATTGCATGAATAGGTGGATTTACATAAAGTGCCCACTCCACCGCCCTAACTTGCTACGGCCTTGTAATAGAGTTGAAGTTCAGTGTCTTATCATACCACCGGGAGATTTGGGTGAAAACGTCTCGGATACTACACACATCAATGTTATTCTGGTGTAGAATAGTCTCAAATTCATCATCTAGTACCAGGATGGGGCATTACACAGAAAAAAGATGGGGAAATCAGTACTACATTTTCTGGTATTCGTGGACGATGGTTGACGGATAGGGTATAATTGGGGTCCAATTTCTAAACACTACGAGGGAAATCCTGATCGTTCCGTTCTTCGTCTGTACGGTATGCACTGGATCTTCTTATGCATGTGGCGGCCGGCTCTTCTGCCCTAACGCGTCTCTAATTCCAAATTCAGGACACTCGTTGCCTAACTGCATTCGTTAGATGGTAAGATTTTCCTACTGCTTTTTTAAGTTTATACAGTTCGTCGACGCTATACCTAATCTGTGAGGAATTGTTGGAATATACGGTTGTTAAAGTCCAGAGATGAGTTCAAGGGGTTTGCATTGCTGATAGGTAGGTCTGCTTTGTACCCAGTTACATAAGTGCTATCTGTAGTAGTGATTGGACAAGGTTTCAAAAATTCGGCTACCTGAGGGCTGTTGTTGCAATATCGATGATACGTACACTGAGGATTAAATGTCCAGCTTTTGATGTAAGGGGCTATCGAAGTCCGCAATAGTAATGGGGTTTGAATTGCTAATGGGTTGGTACGTGTACCCAATTCACGTTACCTAATGTGGTAGTGGTGACAAGGTTTCAAAATTCGACACATACAGTTGTGTTCCCTCTTGCTGAACGTGGATGATGATTTATGTCTGCCATTTGATTTGACTACAGTTGAGTAGCTTTCCAGGTGGTTCACATATCAGCTTCAATAATATGAGCCAAAAAAAACAGTAATATCCAGGAACACCCAAACAGAAAAATACGAGACAAAAAAACTGAGACAGAAAAACAACATGTGGGCAGCAGCTGTCAGTGCCCTCTCGGAATCTGGAAGTATTAAGCCATAGATAGTGTAAAACTATACCGTTTGGAATCCTTGTAACCAGACAAACACCATGGTGTGCTTTTAACACATTCGGAACATTTTTTAATTTTGAGACCCTGTATAACATTAAAACTCAAGTGGGGGTAAGGGGGGGGGGGGGGGTTGGCAAGTGCTTCCATCAATTTTGTTGATTATCATGCCAACTAAAAGTATCTCTGTGTGCAAAATATGCACAATTGTATCCGAGCGCCACTCGTCACTACAGTCCCCTGCTAAATAGTACAATAATAACGCAAGCGTTTGCAATCAAATCAATGCTAATCACACAACTTTAAAAATTGTGATAAAAATAAAACAACATTACTATGGATACATCAAACAAAAGCACTATTGGTGAATCATAATTTTCTATGTGGCCTATTCACAGTAATTTGTCAATACCTAATTCTTAATGGTTTGAGTAAAGATTGACTGTTAAAAGGCGCATTGGTCAAGGTATTTTGTTTTTTGCTATTTATTTATAAATGAAAGCAACCACTCCAATCACATGTATTGAATGGAACATTCAAACTCCATATGTAATAAGTCCATAGTGTTTTCACAATAGTATTCAAGAAAAGAAAATTAACAGACCTATGATTGTTATTGTTTGCTCACAATTGTAATTTTAAAATTTATTTTGTAGAAAGAAAAAAACGCGAAAGGGGTGTTTGACCGCGTGCTTAAGGTTTGAATCATTTAAAAAATCTCGTCGCGAGGACAAAGACCATAACACAAAGTTGGCGTAAGATATTTTGGTGGTTTGAGGAGAATTTTGCTTTATAGTTAAGGACCAGCTCTAAATTCGATGGGAGGAGATGGTGAGTCTTTGGTGCATGTGAAGGCCGTTGCAAGGGTAGAGTAGTAAAAAAATTGACGATTTCCACGTCACGAAAAAACAGACGATCATGTCCATTTTGTCAAGGTAAACAAAACATAGGCCATGTACTGACATAGGTCTGGATTCAGAGGTAGCGAAATTTGGGTGGAAAATTTATGTGTTACAGAAGTATTTGCCAACGTAATTAGTAAGTGTCATTGTCAACATTGTTTTTGTCGACGATGAAGGAGGGCAGACGGTGTCACCGGATCTCCATTGGTACGGGTCCCCTCATGTCCCCCAGTTTCCCAACCGATTGATGCCCCAATGAGTGTATGTAACATTTTTTGTTCTGATTTCAATGTGATCTTGGTAAAAATCAGTTATGTTCGTAACTTGCTAGTGATTTGCAGTCAAGACAATTGGAAGTCTGTCATGTTCCGACTCAAAGAAAGGGCAGGGATGAGTCAAAGTTAGGTGTCTGAACGGCGAAGGGTTGTATGCTTTCTATCATGTTCCTGGAGCGATAAGATAAGAGCTTTTTGTCAACATTGTAACCCCAACTCACGTCAATTCCGCTTTCTATTGAATGTTGCCTTCAAAAAAATACGGGGGGGGGGGGGGTGCCCCAAGGCACCCCTAGCACCCCAGGGATCTGCGCCTGGCGACACAAGCTGTCCGAGGGACCTCGATGTATTTTTTTCCTGTCAGCGCATGCCCACTTTGTAAAAGGGCTCTATAAGTAGTCCTTATTATTATTATTATTTTATGAACTTTTTGTTTTTTGTTTTTTTTTTTCAAGAAAAAACTATGCTGCACAGGAAGATAGAATCAAAATGGTGCGAGAAAAACCACCTTCCGATTTCAAAATACCCACTTTGTCCTCTAAATTTCTTGTGGGTAGGTCGAATTATAACAACACTTTATATTCTGTTCTGTGTGGAAAACAGAAAAACTCTAAAGCATTTAAAGCGGGTTCGTGAAGACGCTATTGAAAACGGTTTCGGGAATGAAAAAGTTGGGATCCTGACTTTTATTAGTAAACAATGCAGTATTTTAAGCTTAAGCCAGATTTAAAGATGGCTGGGCACATTGAAAAATATTGCACCATCAAGAGTTTTCAAAATTTATATTTTGCATGGTTGGAAGTTTTTATAACATTAGCCCTCACCTTAAATGATTAAGACCCAAAATCAGGCCCGTAGGGTAAACAGGATGATTTTAGAATTAAATGACTCCGCATGACATCAGCAGACCAACGGAAATGGCGTTGTGAGGCTGACTTCAGGATTTTGAAATTATAATTTTTGTGTAGTAAAATTTAAAAATAGTCATTAGACAACCACCTAAAATGCTAATTTCAAACGCAGACGGCTTCTAAAGGACACCAACTTGTTTCACAATAGGAACTTTCACAACCCTTAATGCAGATAGTGAATGAACAAAGTGTTGTATCACAAAATAATCAATAGACTCAAACATCCAAATTAAACTTTAAAATCAGAGCTGTTTTAAAATTCACGATCCCATGTTGGAAATGCCATATTGCAAGACAAGCTGCCATACCAAATTTCCCACGGATAGACTACTGCTGTAAATAACCTCAAACTTTTACCAATGATCTCAGATATTACCTCACAAGAATGACTAAGGGACTGTAGGCCTTACTGATGGGCCATTCATGTCAACATTCGAGATGTGCACTGCAGCACATGGATGTTTTTTTGCTGAAATGTGGGTGGAGACATGTTGAGATTTGATGAAACTCCCGAATTTTTGAGCGTCTAGTCCATTTGTTTTTCCCGAGGGGAAGGGGGTCGCCATCAAAAGTGCTGCCCCGAAGAAAATAGAAATTCACTATCTCGAAGTCATATGTGGTGGAGAGGCTTATTATATTCGACGAACAACCAAAACGAAATGGGCTTAGTGCAACATTGGATTTACACGCTTTATTTCTGTGATGACATGTACCACTCTGACAGAATAAAGCGTTTGTATCCAATGGTGCACGAGCCTGTTTCGTTTCGCGAATAATAACAAGCCGTGGAGAATTCAAAATCTGGAATCAAAAGTCATAGCTGGGTAAAGAATGTGATTGCATTTTCAAATGAACACTTTTGAAATATAGTCACAAGCGTGAGAGTGGACCATAGTGCCCAAACTAGTATTAAAGTCTTCAGAGCTCCCAACGGTTTATTCATTGGCAATTCACATAATTGTGGTCTTTAAAAAAATAGATTTCCAAGAATAATACTTGGTCTTACACTCAGTGCGTGGTTGATTTTCTCATAATTTCAATTTTTTAACGAGAGACACGGCACATTGAAAAAATAGGACGCCCACAGATTTTTTCAAAATCGATTTTATTTTTGCATGGTGGTAAAGCTTTTAGATACAAAAGCACACCCGAAAATGATTAAGGACCAAATCAGCCTTCCTGTTATGATCCCGCCTATTCGGCGGGTGTGGTAATCAAAATACAGGCAATGAAAAGGTGGGTTATAGTATTCATGACATAGGTATACGATGTGTAACCTCAACCAGGTGATGGTTCGGGGGTAGGCCTATTCGGGGGGGGGGGGGGGGGGGGGGTGGGGGTTGCAGGCCATTAAGCAATCCATGTGTGGCTCCTAGCAGGAGTCCTAAGACCCGCAGTTGAAGCATAATTCAGTTCTTATAAGTTATCTTTTTGTCAATAGTCACAAGTCTGCTGTCTGACGAGTCTATTGTTCTCGGAGATGAGGGATCGCACGTTTTCCTGAAATTGGCTGAGTGGGGGCGATGTGGGCTTGCCCCTGGGGACCGTCCAAAGGCTGAGTTTATATTGGTTTAGTGGATCAAAAGGTCATCAGGGGTCATTCAAGGTCAAATGAGGTCAAATGGGTGGGTAAATAATGTTAGTAAGTGGATGTTGCATGGACCTGATCCTCATGCATCTTAACATACACACCTAGACCTCTACATTTACCAGACCTACACACACACATGGCCATACAGACCCCTACGGTGCGTAGCCAGCCCGGTGGTTCTGAGGGGACAATTTCCCGGTGGGTGCAAAAAATTTCCCGATCACAAGCAACAAATTTCACGGTCACCAGGGCAAGAATCCGGAAAGGGCTGATTTAACACGAATATCTTATGTGTTTTATTTCCTGATTTTCCCTCAAAACTAATTCGAAGGGGGCATATGCACCACCTGGCTAACGCCATGAGACCTACACACACATGGCCATATTGACCCTTACTTAATACACAGTTAGTCTGTGGAAATTAACAAGCCATCTAGAAAAAAAAGATAAGGACCAATGGTTTTGTGAAATGTTGACTTTTTTACATATCCCCCTCCCCTTTCAGACCAGGGTGAGGACACGGAGGAATGACTTTCATCGTAGTAGGGGGCTTGGGCCCCCTTCCTACAATATACGAACGTTTGGCTACTCTTGCTCATCTTGAAAAAAAAGATATATAGCAAAGGTGGACCGTTTTACATGTCACACCCGTCAGACCCAGGGGAGACTCCGGGGAAATTACTTACGTGGTTAGTAGGGGATTTCCCTCCTACAGCATACATAAGTTTTGCTAACCAGACATTTGCCATTTCATAAGCCGGATTTTGCTGAGCAATCCATCCAAAAATGTTCACCTTGATGTCTACATGTTAAAAGGGTAAAGAGGAGAGGGAGATTTTGGAGGATATGAATTTGGTCAAAATGCACTAGATCGGTTGTAGAATACCTACCAAGAATGTTTCAAAGGTCTATTGGACAAACAAGTACAAAAGAAAAACCGCAAACCTTGTTGGACGGATTGCACAGCAAAATCCGGCATATGAAATGGCAATGTCTGGTTGGACGGATTGCACAGCAAAATCCGGCATATGAAATGGCAATGTCTGGATGGATGGATGTGTGTGTGTACGTATGTGTGTCTGGATACAAAAAAGGTAAACATTTTGCCATAACTTTTTTTCCAGATGAGCTAGAGTAACCAAACTTAGGTATACTGTAGGTCTGACAGGGGGTGGGGAAATGTCAAAAAAGGTCAACATTTCACAAAAAAGCTCAACATTTTGCCATATCTTTTTTCTAGATGAACTAGAGTAGCCAAACTTAGGTATATTGTAGGAGAGGACAAGCCTTTACTAACCATGTAATTCATTCCCCCAGGGTCCTCCCCTGGGTCTGACAGGGGGTGGGGAAATGTCACAAAAAAGGTTCAACATTTCCCAACAAGGTAAACATTTGCCTATTTTTTTCTAGATGAGCTAAAGTAGCCCCAAACTTAGGTCTATGTAGGAGAGGACCAAGCCTTTATAAACCATGTAATTCATTCACCAGGTGGTCCTCAACTGGGTCTGACAAACTCAATATAATTTTAGTCTATTAGACTGAAAGTCGTTTAGACCTATGCATTAAGCCTACCTAGGGGACCACCTAACTGCCCGATATAGAGCTTTGTTGAGGTTTTTGGGGTCCAACAGTCCACTAGCTCCAAGTGCCTTCCATGCGGCCAGATGGCTTAGAGATTTTTGATCTCCACCTTCTCACGTCAGTTATGCTATAATACACAAGTACTGTATGTCCCCAGATTATTCAAACTCCCCAGAGCTGCACATACCCCTAGGGAGAAAAAGCAATCCGTCCATACCGCCATTGGCGGTTTTACAGAATTTTTTTTTGCTATCATAATAGTCCCATATTGAAACCCCATGGTTTGATTATTTCTGTGTGCATGACAGAAAAATACTAAATACATCTTTATTACATAGACAGCAATGTATTAACATCACTCAGGTGTGATCTAATACATTGATAAGTATTCCAAAACATGCAAAAAAACCCCTGGGTTCAAAAAAAAATGTGGGCGCTTCTTTCTTGGAAATGTCCTTGTGTCTCTTTAACCTTGGTATTGTGATAAAAATGTTAACCCTATCTAGCTGTCCAGAGTGAATAAAGGCTTGAATCAGAGTGATTTTTGAAATATTTTTGATAGTAATTAAAAAAATAGTCATCTAGAACAAAAGATAGTCACCATAAATGTTAATTCCAAAGTTAGAGATGAGTCAGATTTTCCATTTTCACATTAAAAAACATAACAAAAAAATCCAGATTGGGGGGGGTAGGTGTCACACTCCACATATGGAAAATTGGATATGGGTTTAAGGCTCTCGCTTCCAAACCCAGGGCGCATTCGGTGACAGGGACTGAAAAAATAGGGGTCTTGGTGAGAGATCCAAATTTACCACAAAAACAACCCAGGGATTTTCAGAGTGACAAATTTGCAAAATTTCTAAAAATAGAGGAGGTCTTTGGTGAAAAACTTTTCCCCAAAATGTTCCCCCAAGTATTAGTTTGTTGGGTTGGGGGGATGGTTGACAGTGGTTAAAATGTTCCACAAAAATACTATCATACCCTGGGTAGTATACAAAACATTCATAAAGCCCTTGATAATTGATTTGGGAAGTAAGTAATATAAATTCATTTCATTTTTTCCTGTACAGGAAAGTCGACCTGCCACATTGCCCTAGTATAGGAGGAGCCTTCACCAGAGCAGAGGTTCATCTACGCAGCCAGAATGCTGGGCGTATTCAATTGATAAGGCCAAAAGAGTTAGCCAGTCAGTTTGCCATCAAAAAAAACCGGACTTCTGCTGCTGGGCTGCAGCTGGGGTCACAGTGCATATGATCCAGCTCAGCCAACAGAAGATGAAGTGGAGACCACCAGGAATGTATCCACTTAAACAAGCAGATCTTCAAGTTATTGATGGAGGCAGACACTCAAAAAGGAGCAGCAGAAGTCCTTCATCAGATCATGCAAGAGGTACTCGGAAAGAGAAGCTAAATCGATGAGCAAGAGTCCAACAGACAGTGACATGTCTATGCAGCCAGGAAGCGGGCATAGCAGTTGATCAGCACAGAAGTTAGCCAGTAAATTACCATCCAGAAAGCATGCTGCTGCTACGTCAAGTTCAAAGATCCAGCTCGGCCAAAAGAAGCTGAAAGAATCAGAAAAATTTCAGTGTGACGGGCAGATCTTCACACAAGACCAGAAGAAACTAAAGAGGGGAAGCAGAGAAGTCTGTCATCCCAGATTATGATAAAAAGTCTCAGAAAGAGCAGTATTGAGCAAGGGCCCAAACAGACAGCGACATTGTTATGCAGCTAGACATGCTGGGGCATAGCAGTGGAGGCAGCACAAAGTGGGCCAAGGTCAGTTGCCTCAAGGGAAGCAGGCCTGCTGCTGGGTCAAGTGCAAAAGATCAGTTCGGACGACAGAAGCAGAAGAAAAGAAATCAGAAAAGTTCAAGGTGTACAAGGGCAGATCTTCAAGCTATTGAAAGAAGAAAGGTATTCAAGAGGAAGAAGATCAAGAAGCAGAAGCCCCTCATCAGATTACAATAAGAGACATTTAGGAGAGGGGAAGAATTATCTGGGAGTAAGAGGTCCTTTTGGATCATGGTAAGAGGAATACATATAAAAGAAGCAGTTCCCCAAAAGAAGCAGCCTTCCCCAAGAAGAGCAGCAGCAGCAGCAGCTCCAAAAAAGAAGCATTCCCCCAAAGAAGTAGTTCCCCAACAAGCAGCCAGTTGCCCCCAAAAGAGCATTGCCCCCCCAAAAGGAGCATTGCCCCAAAAAAGGAAGTAGTTCCCCAAGGAGAAAGCAGTGCTCAAAGAAGAAGCAGTTCCCCAAAAAAGAAGCAGTTCTCCCAAAACGAGCAGTTCCCAGAAAAGAAGTCGTTCCCAAAAAGACAGCAGTTCCCAGTCCAAGTCATTTTCAAAGTCACACAATCAAGTGTGACAAGCAAATGGTATAGTTCGAAGTTAACTGAAGCCACCAAATTAGATGACAAAGAAGCTCAGAGGCAATTGGAACTGGACATCATTGACGGAATCAAAGAGCTGAAGACCAAACAACTCATGAGTGTAGGATTCTATATTTAAATGTGAATACTTAGACTTAAAGGTGGCTGATTCAAGGACATCGCGGCTAGGAGCGAGGCGGGCCCTCGATAATTCATTAATAGTTATATTTCACCATAAATTTTGAGTTGATGTTTGACAACTACTTTATCATGTACGTAAGGTGTTTTTTATCCCAAAATACACTTGTATCAAGAAAAAATGAGAAAAGTCTGAGAAACTTCAGGGGCATGCTCTCTGGAAAAAGCAAAGCTTAGAGCATGCCTCCATTTCAATGACCATTGATTACTATATGAAGAAACAGGAAGATGTTGCATAGCTGCCCTTTGTCATGGAGCTTGTAAGTGACGCCTATAGATAGACCTTTTGTCCTTCATAAGCTACAAAGAGGCTACATGAGGCAGCCCTTATAACAATACCCAAATACCTATATAGCTTATGCTGCTAAGATTTGGATTATATAACCGTCTTCACACCAAGCAGACTCAATGGCCATGACCGCGCTATTTATATCATGAGCAAGTTAACTGCACCATGAGCTAACAAAATTAAAATTCCCATAGTGCAGTTCAATAGCTTTCATTCACCATTGTATTGAACAAATACATCCCCTGTATTTTAGTATGATTTATGATACCCAGGACGTGCATGGTCAGCTGTTGTTAACATGTGCTCATCCAAGGCTACTGAACAGAGCCCTTGGTAGATTAGCATGCCTTACCATATAGAGATATGGTATGGTTTGTATGTAAAAAGTTCGTTGTTGTTTTTGGCAATTCCATTTTGTGTTCCGGCCCCCCAGAAAACAAAAATGCAAAAATGAGGTCTTTCCACCCCAAGAACCAGAACGCCACTCACATATATGTTGCTAAATAATATAGCGCACATTTTTTTTTTTTTTTTTTTTTCCTGTATTATAAATTTACATAAAACCGACTTTTGGGGAATTTATGTAAAGTGTGATTTTTTGAAAACCAGCAAAAGGTAAACTTTGAGCATGTCGCTTTATTATGCAAACGTTTCAAGTTCATCCATTCTCATGAAAACTATAGAGGGCGTCATTCATTCCTTATCCGGCGATGTCCTTTGTAACTAAAGGTTGCTCGTTCAATCTGAATGCTTTGTTCAAAGTTACAGCGAATACAACATCATGCTTGGAAAACCCCTTTGGCTCAATTGCCAAATGATAAAGAGATCTACAACACCCTTACCCTGCAGGTATGCCTACACTTACCCATGCTACTCATGCAATGCATTTTGACACTTCACATTTAGAGGTTCATGACCATATGTACAATATATTTATTCTTTTTGTGTTGAAATTTTTGTGATACAATCAAAAGGTAACATTTCCCAGGCCTAAAATTTCACAGGGGGGAATTTGAGAACAACATTTTTTTGATGGAAGTAAGTAAAGTGTGGTGTGGGGGGGGGGGGGGGGGTGGGGCAGTGGGCTGACAATCAGGTCACCCATCTTTAACTTAACCAAAACAAGAAAAAATAAAGGGTATAGATGTTCTCTAATTTACCAGGCATTGGAACATTTGCATATTGGTAAGTGACAACTTTCTGAGAAGATTGGGGTAGCACGGGTTAATAAGACGTGGTTTAAAAGTGACTAAAGCTCGAGCTAATAAGGTGTTGCAATTCCTTTCAAAAGTCAGAATTTAAAAAGTAAATTTTTTAAAAAAAAAATTAGAGGAAATTGTGCTTTGTATTACAGGATCGTCAGCTGCAAACCATGGAGAGCTCACTTCTGACAAAAAAGAGAAAAACTAGCAGCGAAGAAGTAAAGAAATCCAAGTTCCTAAAATGGGAAAAATGAGCTCATCTAAGCCTTCCCAGGTAGGGAATTTTATTTGCTTCACTCTCTTGAAGAACCAATCTAATTCATGACTCCCTTGCCACACAATATTTGTACTGGTTCATGTAAAATAAAGTTTTGTCCAAGTATTATTGGGTTAAAGAATGCTTGTTAAGGTTGGTTTTAGTAATATGCAATGTCAAGACCACTCTGGGATTTCACCCGAAGATTAATAAAAAATTTGAAATTCGCTTAAAGGAAATATACAGGGTTGAGTTCAGGAAAAAAAAGTACAACCAAATGAGGAGTTTGTATGAAGAAACCTTAACGGATTTACCAAAATTAATTCATTGTTAGATATGTTGGTGTTTATCAGCTTACACAATAATTGTTAATTTTTTCTTAAAGGTATTTAGCTCAAAGCCATTCAAATGCTACAGTTACTTTTTGTGAAGGTATCCATTTCATGCCCCGAACAAATTGCTCCCTGAATGTACACATGAGACTCCATTATGCGCAGTCGGTGAGGGCTTCAACATAAATAAGAGGGATTTCTGGCGCCGTATTCAAATGCTACGCAGGACATGTGTTGAAGAATAATGCAGAATCTTTGTTAATGAAAATTCACAGTATATTTTTAAAAGGAAAATTTTAATGCTTTATCTGTTATCATCCCTATACATGTAATTTGAAGTTTGGTGCGATTTGGAAATGCAAAAAGAATGAAAGAAAAGAATGTGAATATTGTTGCTTCAAGTCAAAAATTTATTAAATATACTGTTGATTTTTTGACATACGGTTTCATTTTACAGTCTTACCTCACGATTTGTTTTTGTAACCAGACATCCATTTGGGGGGGAGGGGACGGGGACCAGGCGATGGGACCATTTAACTTTTGGGGCATCACAAACACACATTTGCAAGGTGTGAACCACGGTTGGAACCTGTCACTTACTATCAATTGATCACTTTTCCTGATCTTAACTGGGGCCAGGAGGGGGCAAAGATTTTGAGTGCGGATCCCATCCCACCCTTACTCCTTCCTCCCATGCCTCACCCAACCAGGCTGGTTACGTCAATGGTGTTCCGCATTTATTCCAAATGTGAAATTAATGGAGGATATGCTGCAAATCCCAAAGCTGAACGTTAAAATCAAGCGTACTCTTTGGGTTACTCTGGCGTGTAACTTGTTCGGTCTTTCAAATCGGGTACTTTCACTTCGCAACTGTAACTTTTGACGCGTAATCAATTTAATGCCGTTATTTTTATATGAGAGCTAACAAAACAGAAAATGTAATACAAGAAGAAATATATGAATAGCAGAGAGGGTTTTCATGAAAAATCGCTCAATTGGTTGTACTTTTTTTTGGAAAACGAGGAAAACCGCAGTGCAAAGATAAGAATCTCAAAATTCAATTAATGTTGCAGTAAGTGTCTGTTACGGACAGTAATGACTATTAAAATCGGATTTTGTCCTATTGGGCTGCTTCAGTCTTAGCAAATGTGGGGTATGTTAGGATAGCTGTACTTGTTTCAGATTTGTGACTCAATTTTGATTGATTTTTTTCCAATTTGGTTTAGTGTCTATAAGTCTGACATGTAAATTTGCCAACTTTCACTTCACTTATAACCATTTCATTTTGTTGATGATGCAAATGAGGAAGAAACAAGATATTTTTAAGTGACTTTTTCCTGAAAATCTTTTCTTGCAGACCTTAACACAACATTCAGCACCAGGCATGCCTTCTGCTTTAAACTCTCTGTCTTTCTGGCCCGCATGCTTTAACATCTTCACCATTGACTCCAGTACTTACAATTTAAGCCACCCAACTTGGGATGCCATGCAGTTATGATAGGCCGTACTGGACAACAATACTCTGAGCAAGGAGTTGGTAGTGGGCTTAACCAGGGCCAGATAGCAGAGCCTGGAACAGACTGCTTGGGCAGAATGAATTCTGGGGGGAAGTAAGCATTCCACCTTGGCAAACACTGTGTCAGCTGTAACAACACTCACTCTGCACGTATCCAAACACTTATCCCCTTACTCAACGGAGCTGAAGGAGCAGATTGGCAGGCAGCAAACGCCGCCATCATTACCTTGCCCTGACCCTACAATTGTTTCACCAGTGTTGCAGACAACTCACAGGTTCAGGTTGAAACCATTTAACTGTTGTATGCTCGGTGCTCACTAGTCTCTGGACAAGTTCAGGAACCCACTCAGTTCAGTGCAGCCTCTTCAGGGCTACCCTATCCTGAAAAGTCACCTTTACCAAATATTTTACTTGACCATCACAGGCAAATCAGCAGGAGTTTTGGGAAAGTACCAACAGAAGTGGTGCCAGAGGACCATGGTGATAGAAGGAACGCTAAGGAAAGTCCTAAAGAGAAATCAACTTCATCAAGTTTTGCAGGAGAAAATCATCACTTTGATGGGAGGCCTCTAACTGTTGAACCACAGAATAAAAAGGAGAACGAAGATAAGACCCAGATTCCCCACGATATTCCCCCCAATGCCAAAAAGTGAGTAAGCCCTTGGGTTGGTATTCGGAAAGGGTCTAACTTTAGTCCTGGTTTTAAACCATGTTATTCCTACAAGAGGGTACCTTTTTTTGCTTACAACATACTCTAAAAGGTGCTGTAACGGGTCAGAAAATTCCCTCATGTATGGGTTATTCCAAACCATCCATGAGGACTTTTCCTCACCGTTACAATTTACTTTAACATTGTATTTTGAAAGGAAAAAAGGTCGCCTCTTGTAGGACTAACCTGTTTAACCCAGGACTAAATTTAGTCTCGCCTTTCAGAATACCAGCCATAGGTTTTATAATTTTTCCTGTTAAAATTTTGGTGACCCAATCCGGTTGTGATTTTCATTTGATGTTTTCATTTTTTAACATTACTAATATCGTTGCCCACTCACATAATGTCTTATCGAAATTTTGACTATTTGAGATATTTTGCATATTAGTATATTGTTATGGTCTATACATGCACAAATTACAATCTTGACAGTGAACCTAATTAGTAAGATATTAATTCAGAATTTTTGCTCAATAAGCTCAAAACTGCAATCCGCGATTTCACCTACGGTCCGTATGTTTTTCATTTACACGTACTTTAATTTACAAAATTAACGCTGTTCGTAAAACAAGCTGATACGTTTTTCACATACCGATCTATGTGGCGTCGTATCTGCCTGTGCGTGAACCTTACGTTTTTCACATACAGCTCTGTGTGCGTCGTATCTGCCTCATTAAAATAACGGTGAAATTAGCGTCGTCTGTGAAAATACGATTTTTTTGCATTTCACATACAGACAGTTTAAATGACTTTGCAGCTTAGTCATGAATACAATGCACTTCAAACTCAGTTGGTTAAACATAAACTTTCAAAATTTTTTTCCCAAAAACTAAAAAACATATAATTAAAAATAAATTGTAAAGTTTCATTCCATAGTACAAACTGAATCTCTCGGTAGAATTCAATTTGCGATTTCTCAAAATGGTATTTCGTCAGATACGACAGTATGTGATTGGCGACGATATTATCAAAAATATCTGAATTAACAAATTTTGAGTTAAATTGGTCCATCTGTTTGAATAATCGAAGCAAAATGTTTGCTAATTTAACCTATTGTGGGAGAGCGGGGGCCTATCGTTGGGTGCCTGCCTCTGCGCAAAATTTACCATAAAAATTCCCGGGTTTGGAAATCCGTTGGGTCGTGGACTTGCTTGGATTTACCCGGGTACTATCAATTCTGGATTTTTTTTATTTTTTTTCAGGCAAGATGATTAAATACAGAATACCGCTCTCCTCCAGGGTTCACTTGAATTGGGTCAAATGCTCATGAAAGCATCCCGTCCTTCGAGGGGACGTTAATCCGTCGGCCCGTGTACAGAGTCCAAACTGTACATGTACATAGGCAGCATGTCTACTAAGATAGGGGGGTGGTAAACCCCTGATGTTCCCAATCCGCCCTCAGCCTCAATAGCGGGCCATGTTTAGGAGCGTCCGTATCATGGATACCCTCTGCCCCGATCAGCACACGAGCTGAATAAATCCTGGCTACAGGCCACAAGCCTTACCAAGACTTGGTGATACGAGCAAACAAACAAACAATTAAAAAAAGCAAAATATTTTTGTTTAATTAATGTTGGTTGAACCACATTTAGAGACACAAACTGTCCTTATATTTTACTGGAGTAGTGAGAAAAATATATTAACTTTCTTCAGATACCAAATCTCAGCTTTGGAGGTGTAAATGGGAAAGATGGATTTGTGGATTGGGTCACTCACCTTTTATTTAAGTTGACATTTGCAAATCATTTACACTAACTGATGTCCTTTACCCAATGTTAATGAAACTATGCATTTTCTTCTGAGAAGTGAAATGCCCACAATAACCATTTTAAGCAACCCTAAAAGAGAAAATTGACTCGACCAGTGACCCCAGTCAACACCCTGTCTACCATCGACTCTTCCTCAATTCCCGTTTTGGCCGCATATACAAAAACGGACGCGTGTACATCGCGGCTCTGTTATTAGCGCCAAAATTTATCTGAGATTTTTGATACTGGACTGTTGTCGTCTCAAATGGAATACTCCTACCACTATACCAATACTATCTGGATATATTACTGGTTTATATACTGGATTTATAAGGCTCTATTTGGACGGAATAAACGGGGACTTTTACGCCCGTCGGAGAGAGCTTGCTTTATTGTGTTGTATCCTTTTTTGCCGCCGATTCGGTCATGTGATCGGTTTGGTAGCCGGGGAGCGCGAAGAAAAAAAAAGGTAACAAAGGCAGCCATTGCCGCACGTTGTTGCGTGCTTTGGATGCCATGATTTTTGTGAGCCTGTTTTCTGTTTTTTGTAGTTGTCATACTTTCAAATTAAAACAGTTATATTGGGTGAGTGTGTATTATTTATTCTTATGCTTGTTGTATTTTATTAATAATATGTGAAAAATGGCTTTGGAAAATTCTTTTACCGTGTGTGACTTTGTTAGGGGTCGTCTCCAAATTACCCCGTTAACTTTAATGGGCGCTCATTGGGGCACTTTATGTATTGCTGTCAGTTGGACTTTTAACTGAGTCACCCATTATCCAAACCCCATTAACAAATCGTTTCTGCTCCCCTTTGCCTGCCACTTAGCCCACTTTTAAACTAGCTCCAGGTAATTGAACCCCCTAAGGGTTTCAATCTCTAAGCCATCTATGCTTGGCTCTATTACCCATGGGGAGAGCAACTTACAATACTATCCTTGCCGTGGACCATTGCTTAGCGGGTCCCTTTAAATTAGATTACTGTGTTGCACTTACCACTTACCCCCAGTGCCAATAACTCTACAATACAGGTAAGCAGGCACAGAGCAACGTTCTATACACAGCCCGTAGATGATATAAATATTCAGTACGAAACATCATATGTTATAAATCTGTTAGGCCACTATTACTAGCCTTGTAATCTTTGATATGTAAGCAATTCCAAATTACTTTGGTGTGTTTACGAGGTGCTGATTGATAAGCACATATGGAAATTGCTAACACATCACCTATGATAATATATAACAGTCTATACTAATTTCTTAGTTCTTTATTTTTCTTTGTGTACTGTATCTTTTTAATTTGTGTATCAATTAACTGAGGGAAAGTATCATCAGTATTTTATAGTATCTGTGGAATTATGTTTTAAATAGTATGCAAATGATATATGTATGGAAATGGCAACCCTTAAGTTTTGAGATTTCAACTGAACAAAACAAAAAAGGTTACCACTAAAGGCAATGCAATAAAACAAATCACTAACTTTATATAGTGAGACACATGTTTTGTCATCCAATTTGATGTGTCCATTTGCAATAAAATAGAGAACTCAAGATCTCCGTATAATAATGGTCAAGTGTTTGTTTTGGTTTGTTTGTTGTCCCCCCCCACCCACTAGAATGATTTCTTATTAATTAATATTACGTATGGTTTTAGACTATATATTAGAAATACGACCATCATTTTTGTGGACAAATAAAGGGCATGTCATAGCTTATTGTGAATTGCCATAGCATTGTACTTTTGGGGCAAAGAAGTTGAACAGTGTTGTTATTCTGTGTGATATACATTTTTACAAATTGAGTGGTATGTAATTGTAAAAACCTACTACAACCTATACTATACCCGCCCATTTTACCAGTAGTCGCCCCTCCTTGCTAAATAATGTAATAGTACAACAACCTATTGTCCATACACATCGTAGAAAATACCTTAGATTGAATTCGACGCATAAATTTTTTTGTTAACTGAATGGATATAAAATAAATAATAACAACGATTTAATTAACACAGAGCCATAACAAAATTTTGTAACTATAGTAGTGTACGTTTCTTGACTCCTGTCAAACGGTCACTGACATACTGTAAACAACCCCGGTGCAGGATAACCTTGCATTTGTTAGGTCAGTCAAAGCGTAATTGTCAATTGGGTTGGTGATTTCCCCCCACTCACTGGGAATTGCCTCACTTTAACATTGAGAATTGTGTCCTTAAATTGTGAGTAGGCCCACTTTGACTCCCCATTAAAATTTCAAAGTGTCCTTTCGTTGAAAAATCATGGGGTCCACTTTGAGCACCCCTTAAAGTTCACGGGCAATTTTGGAGACGCCCCTTATACCGCGACGGTATTTTTGTCTCCGCGTTGGCGCGCCGGGTCTTACCGCTGTTCGCCTTGTTTTTCTTTGTTCGTTTTCCTTTCGACAGCCCCCGCGCCCATCTGGCTCGCTTCATCCCCCGCACCCCCCGAAATGACCCCCTTTCCTCCGTGCGTTCATTTACGAACGGGTCTCGCTTTTCCCGCTGTCGCTCCGTTGGTGCTCGTGTGGTATGGGCCTTCAGTGTTTCAATGGTTTCGCCATTTACCACTGTTTTCCCTCCCTTCTATTTTTTCTCTAATGGCAAGGGGGGGTGGTGTTCGTGGGCTCGCGGTCCGATGTTCTTCCAAGGCGGCCCGCTGCTTTGTGGAGCACCTACAGATGGTTTGTAGCTTCGGCTACTTCATGGCGTGTTCGTAGGGGCGTTCTTTCTCTCTCTGGATGTTCCCCGCCCTTCTAACCTCGCTAACCCGGCCGCGCTCGCCTGGTCTAAGCCCCTAGGGCTAATCTCTTCTCGCCTGGGCAGGCTAGCGCGGTCTGCTCTGGCTTTTTCCCTCGGGGATTTTGGCGGCTGCGGACATCCCGATATAGCAGACTTCTAGTCGGCCGCCCCCCTCGGGGGGCTTGACTGACTACCCCATTGCCGTCGCTGGCTCTCCTGATTTTAGCAAGCTCGTTGCTTGATCGGTGCAGGCTGGCGTTGTCTGCTCTGCCCTTTCCCCGTGGGATTGGGCGGCTGCCGTCCGTCCCGGATAGCGGTGTGTTGGCTATGTGACTCCCGGTTTTCTCTCTCAGGGCCGCGACCATCGCCAGTACCGACACCCGACCCCTTTGCTTCTCGTTGTTTTCGGATTGATCCCTCTGCCTCTTCGCCCGGCGTGCTCTGCCGTGGTACCAGTCTCTGGGCTTTATATTTTCGTCAATCCCTAGGTGGGTTCCCGGCGCCCCCGCTATGGGGCTCCGTGGGTGTCCGTTTACTCATAACTGCGGCTCCCCGCATTGCTAAGCCTTCTAGCCACTCGGTGTCAATCTGGCTCGTGCTGCAAGCTCACCAGGCCTTTTCACAGGCTAGGTGGGGTGTGCGGCGCTTCGCTAGGTTTGCCCCCGCTCACGCGGAGGTTCCGTGTGCTTACTGGTGCGGTTCGTCCAGCTCTAGTTCCCGCTGCGGTTCCGCCGTTCCGGCACACACCCCGCATGGCTAGCCTGCTATCCCCGCCGCCCCGGCCCCGCGGGGTTTCTATCTTGCCTCGTGCTGATTCTTATACCGAGGCCTTCACGGTTAGGTGGGGCGCGCAGCGCTTCGCCAGGTTGTGCGGTTACTGGTGCGGTTGCGTCTCCCAGCGCTAGTTCCACGCTACGTTCCGCCGTGCGGGTACCCCTTGGGTGTTTTTCCGTCTCGGCGCCCTGTGGGGTAGCCTTTTCGGGCTTGCCTCCACGTGGGACTCAGTGCAGGCTGCAGCATGCACTTTCAGGGCGCGCTGCGTGCTCGTGCTTAGCCTCTGTCGCTATTAGTCTCTCCGCGGGTTGTATAGCTTGTGGCTCCAGGACTTTAGGGGCTGTTCTCCCCGCTTTTGGGCTGGAGTACCCTCCTTTTATAAGCGTCTCCCTCCTCGGAGTGGGATTGGCTTGGGTATGAATTGTTCCATTCAATCCTCTATGCGGCGTCTCCTCCCCGTAGGGGTGGCGCTGGGCATGGTTGCCGTTTATCCGCCGTCGTCGCGTTGATTTCCGGCTTAACTACAGCATCTGGCCTCCTCTTACGGGGCTGCGGCTCGGCGGTTGCTTGTCCGCCTTCCCTGGTGTTGACTTTCACTCTCGGTGCCGGCTCACCTTTTCCCTTTGCGGGGATGTCCTCGCCGCCTTGGCTCTCGGGCATCCCCTCCTGATGCTGTAGGTTCTCGGTGGTTCTCTCGGGCCTACCCAAGTCTGCTCTTTTGCGGGGCTCCCCTACGGCGGCGGCCTAGCCTGATTGGCTTCAACCCCTTGCTGCATGTTTGCCTTGCTTGGGGTGGGACCCTCTTCAGCCTTGGGGGTGTAGTCCCGGGGTTTACCGCTTCTATTGACGTTGCTCTAGCTCTGCATGCAGGTCCCCATCTTGGGGGGATGCTCCTTCCCTGCCTGTGGTGGGCCAGAGCTCGCCTCGCCTGGGCACGTGGCGCATCCCTTCCGTGCTATAGCTTGCAGCTTCGTCGGGACCCAGACCTTAGCCTTATGCACTCTGCCCCCACTCTGGCTGGGGTTCTTTCGCTGCTCGGGCTCCCCTTTGGAGCTTTGATAGCCTTGGGCCTGTCTGGCTACCCTCACCCTCCACGGGCTTCATCTCTGGGGGTCGCCGCTATTTCTTCGCTGCCTGCCGGGGTTGGCGTCGCTGTTTGCTGCCCCGGGTAGCCTAGTCCTTCGTGGGTTGCTAGTTGCGGCCCGTTCCGGGTGCAACCTTCGGGGCTTGAGGCCTTTTGTCTCTGCCATTTTGGCGTTTGGTCATTTATGCATGGCTGTCCTGCTCTTAGTCTCTGGCTGTTAGGCTTAATGCTACCTAGCCTGGTCCTCTGTCTCCCTTGGGGAACGTGGACTCTGGCTATGATGCAGCTTCGCTGCTGCCCCTCCTGGGAATCAGCGGGGCCTAGCGCCCCTTCTCCTGTCGGGCCTTGTGACGGTTGCCGTCTGGCGTTGTCTCTGTTCCCCCCTGGGGTTCTAGACGCCTGTATCAAGCTTTGGGGCTTGATACTGGTCTTTGGTTCTTTAGCCCCTGGCTTCCTTGGGAGGTCGTGGCCATTAGCCTTGGCGGTCCTTTGACTTTCATCGCCTAGCTTTGCTTCTCGATTTCTCGACTTAGCCCCTTCATCTCCATTTTCGGTAGCCGGGCCCGGTTCTTCACACGCAGCTTGGCTGGGCCCCTTGTCCGGGCCTAGCCTGGCCTAGGGCAGATGCCCTGGCCTGCTTTTTGTGTATTACCTTGGCCCCCTCTGGGGTTTTGAGGCCTTTGCGTATTCTGGTCTTGCGTGGCCCCTCCAGGGGCTTTACTGGGGCCGGCCGCAGGCCTGGGGTAGGGCTTTAGTCCTTCTCCTTGGCTTTTCACCCCCGTATGGGGAATCTGAATCTTTGCGCCTTGGCCTCTGCTCTGCTGGCCCTCCGTCCTCACTTTTCTGATCTAATCTCACTTCTGTTCGTGCGCGAGAAACCTCGTCCTACATGCTCGGCTTGTGCCCCCCGGGCCTAGCCTGCTCTTGTGCCCGTCTCGTGCCTTTGGTCATCAGTCTGACGCTGATGCTCGGAATCCCTCCATTGGGGCTTGGCTCCCACCCCAGGTGGATGCCCTCTCCCCCTCTGGGCTGCTCTGTTTGTCCTGCGCGCTGGTGTTTTGGCTCTGTTTGCCTAACCTTTACCTGTGCTCCAGCCTTACTCCTATCCCTTGAGGTCTTTCGACTTTCGCCTGGACACTGCCTACTGGTTGGTTCTGTGTCCTTACCGTGAATCCCTTCTTTTCCCTTCTCTCTCCGTTTGTTCAGGAGTTAGGGCTGGCTTTGACAGTTCTCGCACAGTCCTTTGGCTCCCGGCTGCCTAGCCTTTGTCCCTGTCTCCCTCGGGGGACCTGGACACGTGTTTTGGGTCGGCTCGACCGGTGCCCCTCTTGGGGCTCGTTGAACGGGCTTAGCGTCGGGCCTTGTTCCGTCCTAGCGTTGGGGCTCGTCCGGGCCTAGCTTTGGGGCCTCGTCCGTGCCTAGCGCGGTTCCCGGGCTTCAGGCCCGGGGTTTGCTCTCGATTCTTCGGGGTCTGTCTTAGGGGTTTCCCCCCTCCTCTCCAAGCGGTCTTCAGCGTCCGTTGTTCGATCTGCTTCACTTGGCGGGTTTTCCTTCCACCTTCTGTCGCAACTGTGCTCCTAGTGGGATTCCCCGCGTCGGGGTATTCCCTTGTTGGGTGGGTTCTCCGAACCTCGCCTTCACTGGCGGCTTGCTCAGTTGTTCCTGGCATTCGGCTTGGTCTTGTCTTCCGCCGTGTGCGACTGGATCTTGTGCTTTTCCGCTTAGTACCCCCTCGTGTCCTGGGGCACGTTCGGGTTGCTCTGGCTCGGTCGACCCTGGGAGCTCGTGACATGGTGGTCGGGGCCCGCTTCTGACTTCCTGTCGGCTGGGAGCTTCTCGCTCCCGGTGGATATGTCTCTGGGGCGAATTCCCCGTTTGAGTCTTCTGTCCATGTCTGACCTCTCGAGTTTGGTTGACGAGTTGGTTACTCACTTTTCTCGAGGCGTTGGTGATCCCTTTTTCGGTATCTCATCCGTTCGGGTAGCACCTCTCCTCTCCGGTGGCTCTCTACTTTCCTCTCTTTCCCCTCCTCCTTCGGGAGATATTGTGTCGAAGCTGCTTTGCTGCCTCGGACCTCTTCCTTTGGTCATCCTTACCCGTACCGGTGTTTCGGCTAACTGGCTTCTTGTTTGCCTCCTCGATACCGATTCGTCGTTCGAGTGGGGCGGTCCAGAATTCCGCAGTTTAGGTGATTCATTGCTGTCCTGCTCAAAACAATTTTGTCACCTGTTTTCTGCTGACAGTCGCACGTGTTTGGCTTCTGCTCGTGCTTCCCCGAGCAGTTTTTAGTGAGCTCTCGACCGGGTCGCCTCCCGGGGCTCGACTCGTGTTTCTGCAGAGCTAGCCTCTGGGTTCTCCCCTCAGGTAGACTACTCGGTGGTTTACCACTTTGTCCTTTTTGGGGCCAGGTTTGTCGCGGGCCCGATCGGGTAGTGCTATTTTATTATTAATCTAGGCTTTGACTGCTCTGCGGTTGCCCGGTTCTGGCGCCGCTGTTCCCGGTATTGCGGAGGTCTGCCTCGTTCTTTCCCTCGGTGGTTTCTTGCTACCTCCGATCGCGGCCGCTGAACCGTCCCTCCCTCTCCTGGCTGTGACAGCCGAGGTGGGACTTTTTCGCTTATTTTGAGGGTTTGTTAGCTGTCTCCGAGTGTCCGTTGTTTGGATCTTTCGGTCGCTAGCTCAGCCTCCCACAGTTAAGGTTTGGTTCGTCCTTCGGGAACGTTGGCCATCGTTCCATTGCTCCTTAAGGCCGTCTGTTCCTGACCACGAAAGCGAGCTCCCGCTTGGGATCTAGTTTTTTTCGGCGAGTCTATTGGCGAAGCCCCCATTAGCCTTTGGGTGCGGCGTCGCTCCAGTCCTCCGGCCTTTATTACTCCTTTCGGGTCCCCTTTCCCCCCTCTTAATAGCTCTAGAATCCTTTCTCCTTGTAGCTTCTTCTTCCGGTCAGGGTTTGGACTTATCTCCCAGGCCCTTCACGGGGCCGGGGCCTTTTTGCCTCATTCAGTCTCCTCAACCTTTATCTCCCCCGGGTCTCTCCTCTCCCCATTGGGTCATCTGTGTGGGGTTCTGATCGGTCCCCCTCTCTAGTGGGCCCTCTCCTTGGTTTTTTGGATCCCCTTTGCCGCGGGGTGCTTCTGGCCCTTTTTCTAGGCCGACGGGTTCTCATTCCAGTCCCCTTCAGAGTTCTTCCTTGCGCCTATTCCTTAGGCTTTTGGTTTTCTCTGCGGGAGTTCTCGGCTCTGGATCTTCTCCAAAAAAACTTTGGCTAGTTCATTAAAACACAAAATTATAAGTCTAGGTCCTGTTACGCCACGCCTTGGTGTACTCCACTGGTAGTGAGTTATTGGGCTTCTTGACTTTGGAATCTAGATTCCATGTGTTTTTGGTGCTCTGGCGCTTGTGATTCAACCTTTGACTGCATCCTGTCGCCTCTCTCTCTGTCTCTGATATATCATGCTCCACCTCCGACTAAGTGTGCTAAGTCTGGTGTTGACTGAACATTATTCATTCCACGGTGGTTATGCTTATGTTTTCAGTCAACATTGGTGTACAGGAAATCAGTTCAGTTGTCATGATTTAATTCAAAAAAAAAAACACATGATGTTTTTTATAATCATATAACTGAACCTGATTCGCTTTTCCAATGTTGACTTCCTCTCCGCTTTCCAGGCCCGCCCCACAGCATGATTGGGATGTGTGGCGTCCGATTTGGCGTATGGGCCAAAACGGAATTGGGAAGAGTCATTTGTCGACAATGGTGGTGACCTGGGGTCACTGTCGAAGTTCTATTTTCTCTTGGGGGGGTGGGCTTTTAAAATGGTATTTTGGGCATTTCACTTCTCGAAGAAATGCATTGTTTTCAGTCAACATTGGAAAGGACATCAGGCGCAGTTCTATATTTATAAAACATATGTGTTTTTGAATATTTTTGATGTATTATAACATCACAATTGATTTTGCTCAATCATCACTTATGCCAACAATGATAGCAAATGAATGGTTCTTGAAACTAACACCATTCAAATACAAAGGATGTGGATTGAACAATTGTTCTGATTTTTGCTCATATACTAATGACTAGGGGTCAACGCGAAATTACTTTTTGTCTTCGATCCGATAACCATATTACATTTTTTAATATCGCCGCTATGACGATCGATATTTTGTTTTGAGGTCGGTTATATTGTAATAATATCATTATCAAAATTTTAAAATGCTTTCCCTAACCGATATCTGAGAGAAACCAAAAGTCAGCAGCATCCAGAATGTCCCAATACATGTGAAATTTAATCTTGTTATGAATAACCCCCATACAGCTAAAAAAAAAAGAAAAGCCAAATACGCGGTTTAAAAAATTACATACAGTACCTTATACACTTTGGGTATTTTTTATAATTTCTTTGAATCAACCTCATAATTTCCCATGCTTATGTGGGTAACAGATAGGAGCCAATGGTCATTTCAGGGTGTCTTAAAGTAATGATGCATTAAGAATTTTCTTCTTGTTGGCATATAAAAAATACTAATTCTAAGATTGGATTAAAAGAAACCAAAACATCAATATTTAGCAATAAAAGAGACTGCTGCTGACATTTTGTTTTTCTCAAATATTGGTAAGAACCCTTTTGTTTCGCCGATCCGATATTTTTACCGATATGGTAGTATCTGCCCGATACGATATCCGATACGATTATCGTTGAAACCTTACTACTGACACAAAGACAAGCAATTAGTGACAACACTGTCCCCTTTAAACATCGCCTCAATGCAAATCACAGGATGTGCATCATATCATTGAACTTATACTGATTTTGCTCATCCATTAATGGCCACCAAAGATAGCAAATAAAACATTTTCTGGAAAACATAACTCAAGGGTTCCAGTGGGTTTTATTTCTTACTCACTGATAGTACGCACACTTCATAAACAAACAGAAGGACGTCACTCAGCCTGAAAGAAATATTAAAGAATTTCTTTAATTCTGCTGTAATACTGCTTTTGGAGAAATGTAATACTTTCTACTAAGCAAATCTATCATTACTTCAAAATGTAAACATCTTCATAAAGCTCATATATGGTACTGTAGCAAACATTACATAAACAAAGAAACAATTTTAATTCCTGACCAGCAGAATTAAAGACATTCTTTAATAGTTCTTTCAGTGTGATACTTCCTTCTGTTTGTATCACCCTCGACTTCATTCTTGTTAATGAAGTGTGGCGTACTGTCAGTGAGAAGAAATAAACCCACTGCTTTACACTTCGTTTGGCCGGATGTGTTAACCCTCTTATGTACCAAAGGCAGCATTTTTAATAAAATACCTGCCACATGTTTTGATCGAGATCTCTATCAATTGAGCACAGTAAGGTGTTATAGCCAGGGCTGTGCTACATGACTTAGCTTTATACTTCAAGAGACACTAGCACATTATAGAAAATGTGTGCCCCCGCTCAAGATTTTCAAATGATATTTTTGCATGGTTTTAAAGCTTTTTATATATTAGCCCCACCTGAACGATAGCCTAATCACACCTTTATGGGTAACGAATGATTTTGATTAAAACCCTGGTTTTTTTTATATTTTAATTTCTATCCATTGCCGGAACTTACAAGAAAACACACAACACACATTCACTCCCTCGACATCCACCCTGTTCTACTTGTCGTGACCATTGTGGGGCTTTATTATCAACATGTACAAGTCTGTTAATTCATGAATAACTTATTTGTTGATAAAATTAAAACAGGGCCCAATTAGGCCTATAAAGCACTGGATGTTTTTAGCTCACAGAGGCTCCTTACTTCATAGCTTGAATATTTTTGTGCATAACACTGGCATATCCAGACTAAGGGTTCCGTTCCCGATACTCATTCATAACTCTAATGTGCATCTATGTCATACCTGAGTGGACCAATTTTGCCCAAAGCAAACTGTGTAACTGGCCATGAAAGGTCTGTATGTTGGA
The DNA here is from genome assembly GCA_023653785.1 of Ophioderma brevispina. NCBI lineage: Eukaryota > Metazoa > Echinodermata > Ophiuroidea > Amphilepidida > Ophiodermatidae > Ophioderma > Ophioderma brevispina. The sequence continues at coordinate 36,401 of JAMKCH010051469.1, forward strand.
CATACACATGAGTTAGTATACATGTAGGGTTACAAACAAGTTTGGGACCGGGCCCCTGGCCTTCTGGGGAGAGGCTGTTGTTTGCATGTTTTGAGTTCCCTCAAAGCAACTCCCAAGAAATGCCACTGCATAAAGTATATGATTCTTGCAAGTCCTAGAAGATCATTTGAGAGCAATTAAAGAGAAGTAAAAAAATTAGGGGAAATTTTTCCTTTCCCCCTCCTGTGCCCTCTCGACACTTCCCACGGTGTATTATTGCTTAGGCCATGCACCAAAGTAAGCTAGAAACATATACGTCATCAGTGTCAAGTTAGAGGTGACTTCATGTGCTGCTCTCATCGTTTACAGCATTTGATTGGGTTGTCTTAAATCTGCTATTATAAGGCTTCAATTCATCAGACAGGCCACAACACAAAACTTCTGTACACATTGGTCCCCCATCTGACTTGAGATTGAACCGAGTAATAACATTGTATCAATATGTTATTCAATTTCTAATGATAGGTTTGTTATTATCTCTATCTAGTTGGTTCTTGCAGGTATATTGTGCCCTTAGACTTTCATGGTTTACACCCCCATTACAAAGAGTGTCCAAAAAAGTGAAGCACCTGCGAAAACTTCTGCAAAAAAGGACACCTGTATTCAGGATTGCAAGGAGCCAGTAAATCAACTCAAAAGAAGTTATTCAAATGTAAAAGGAACTTTGGTAATGCCCAAGATACATGCCTGGGGAATTCCAAACCGTGCTCTAGGTTTGGCGGACAAGGACATTGCCCAAATCCTGTAAGAATTGGAGGAGGATGATGCATCTTATATGGAAGGAATGACGATGTATAGAGATAGATCTCAAGTTGAAATCGGAGTACATTAAAAGTAACTGAAGATACAAAAAGCAAATTGCATCTAACAAAATGAAGAGAGCAGAATACACCAACCTGAAGTTAAGTTCTAAATACTAGTTTTTAGCCGTTTTGGGACAAGTGGTGCCCAGCAGTGCAGAATAAAACAAAGCCCTCATGTCCCTGATAAAATGCCTGCTGGAAAAAACGTAGTCAGGTAGCACAGTCTGAAATAGTGCATCAGTTGGTGACAAAGTTACATATTTGTTGGAAAAGAAACGGAGCCTTCCAGCAAATCTGTACAGAGCGGTACTGGACAGATGCCGGGTAAACCCATTACTACTATAGCGACTAGTAAGCCGGTGCCAAGCTTGTTGATTACCGTCAAACAGGTCTGGATTCTCGGAGCTAAAGTGGCACACCAAGAAGGTCATTCATGCATGCACCAAACCGGAAGGTGACTCTTTGGGTTTGGGGAGATGCGGATTATGCCTTTCGTGGCATGTCCATGACTCTGCAAAGTTAGCCAACTTTGAAGGGCTGTTGACAAAAATGCTGAGCACTGCACCAGTGGGGCCACCTGACCTTCATTGTTTTCACCTCGGAATCGCCAGACTTCCATTACGTCATCTTCAAAGCTAGTTTGGCTCTCGTGGACCGGTGTGTGTGAAGCCATACAACGCCTTGTGCCCGCGTTGCCTGCTTTGTGGTAAGATCTACGTGGAAACCAATCAAAAAGCAACTTCAAGTCTTACAAATCAGAGAACAATAGTATTCAGGCAATCAATCGCTGGGCCCGCAGTCAGTTTTATAAAAGGCGGCGGTAAAGTCATTCATCACCCTCAATTTGGTCCTGATGCTACAATATGCACGTATTGATTCTGCCAAGGCTGTGAAATAAGTTTGGTTGGCTGGGACTGTTTTTCGGATGACATAGGGGAGCATTGACCAGTATTTCAATGGTAATACTCTGTCCACAGATTATCTGGTACAGGTGAGTATCAACTTAACATCTTGTAATTAAATGGGGTTATAGCATCTTGTACCCGTTTATGAGGCAGAGGGGTCCAGGTCCTGTGTTATCCATATGATGGAAATGGGCTGGGTAACCAGATCTTGTCTTCAAAGCCAAAAGCCATTTACTGCCGGGGGGCTTTATCGACAATATAAATCAGAATATAGCCTTTTTTCTGAACTTAAAGGTACCAAAACCTTGTCAAAATGTGACTCTAGTCATTGTGGTGATTGCAAAATCAATTGTGTAACGGACAAATAAGATACGTGTGCTAGCTGAGTCAACAAATACTGCCATTTGTAAATCTGCCCAAACCTCTTGAGTGTAAAGTGTATTATATGATTTGACTAGGCCAGAAAAGGTTTAATTTTTCACAAGACATAGCTATAAAAAAATCCAAGAATTAAAGACACCTACCAGGATCCACATAGAGTCAAAATTTTGTATTTTTGCAGGAATAGCTAAAAGTGAAGGATAAAGGCTAATGTTTCATCATTATTATTTGTTTCCACTGAAAATTGACAATATAAAGAGAAATAATCAGTGTTCAAAGATATGAATCTCCCATTCATTTATGTGCAATAGTGTCTGTAGGGACAGGAATGAATAAAACATCTTGTTTTGTCCTTATTAGGCAGCTTTTGGTCCTATAACTTACAAGGTATGTTTGGATTTCCTACCCTTGTTACAGACATGCCAAAACTGATTTTTGTGGTCCTGGCCTTAAGACCAGAAAGACACATGGATCACTTTGTCCACTGTTTTTGTTGTGTCCTGCTTAACAGGAAGACACTAGGGATCACTTTGTCCCACTGGTGTTGTTGTGCCCTGCCTTAAGACAAAAGACACAGGGATCACGTTGTCCACTGTTGTTGTTGTGTCCTGCCTTAACAGAGACACTAGGGATAACTTGTCCACTGGGGTTTTTTTGTTGTTGTTGTTCCTGCCGTAAGACAGAAGCACATAGATACTTTGTCCCGGTTGTTGTTTGTCGCCTGAAGACAGGAGACACATAGGATCACTTTGTCCACTGTTGTTGTTTGTGCCTGTCCTTAGAAACAGGAAGACACATAGGATCACTTTGTCCACTGTTGTTGTTGTTGTCCTGCCTTAAGACATGAGACCCATAGGCATCACGTTGTCCACTGTTGTTGTTGTGGTCCTGCTTAAGACAGGAATACACGTAAGGATCATACTTTGGCTTTGGTCCACGTTGTTGTTTGTGCCCTGGCTAAGACAGGAAACACGGAGATCATTGTCCACTGTTGTTGTTGTGTCCTGCCTAAACAATGGTGGGAAGACACATAGGGAATCACTTTGTCCCAGCTGTTGTTTGTTGTGCCCTGCCTTAAGACAGAAGACACATAGGTATCACTTTGTCCCACTGTTGTTGTTGTGTCCTGCCTTAAGACAGGAAACCCATAGGGGTCACTTGGTCCACTGTTGTTGTTTGATGTCGATTGAGTCTGTTCATTGTTGTTGTCTGTTGTTAATGTTGTTGTGGTTGTTGTTGATGTGAATAAGGGTTAACATTTGCCTGTAATATCTGCCATACTTGAAGGATTTAAAACCAAACGTGAGTCATAGATGCAACATGGATCCCTCATGTGTTGATGTCAAGGTCACCATTGACCAAGTCAAAGGTCATTTGAGGTCAAGTCGAAGATAGGATTGAAAATGTAAAAATGACCTGAGCATTCAGATTTGAGGCCAAAAAGGAATTAAAATTAAAATCCTTAAAACTTAAAAACCAAAAATTGCACTAAAATTTGAATTTTAAAATCTATGCATGTGCTTTGCCTATACAGCCGTTTTCCTTCCTTTTGCTTCAGACTACTTTAGACATATTTTTTAAAAATTGATGTTTACACTATTTTGTATTATACAGAAATTAGTCAAGATGACGATTCCGTGTCGAGAGTGAAGAAAAGAAAGCAAACGACAGTCAGAAGCAGCAGGGACCGTAATGCAGGAAAAATGCTACTGCTACTAACAAGCAGAGAATTAAACCAAGTCAGGACAGAGTGCTACAGGAGTCACTGCTATTCAAAAGTCTGAAGTCAAGCCAAGAGAGTTTACGTGACAAACTCAGATATTAAAACTAGGTAAAAAGAGATGTGTTGGGATATGTATGAACCAAAATGTTTTAAAAAAAAAAACACATCCCCAATTTTTTTCTTGCCCCCCAGTCCCCACCAGCCAAAAGAAAATGACAAAAATCAGCGATTTGGGGCCAAAAAATCACAAAATTTTGGCACAAATCAGCAATTTGGGGCCAAAATTTGTAATTTTTTTATATTTCCCCCCTCAGGATTTCACTTTCCCTCAGGATTTCACTTTCCCCCCAGAAAGAGGTCTGGTGCCACCACTGATTGGGGGTAATTGGCATAAAAGAGGTTAATGGTATTGACTTGTGTCTAAAGTATCAAGGAAATTGAGGGAAGTGGGGATTGTATAGTTGGCAGAAGAACATGTAAATTTCACCGTTTCCAAAGTTTAAGGAAATCACAGTGAGAAGGACCAAATTTTTTCAAAAGTTTAAAACTCCCTTTATGGGAGGGCAGCATTTATGACTTGTCTATAACTGATAAGGAGGCATTTTGAATAAAAGCCAATTCTGGCAGTCTCTTTGAATTAAACAGGAAAAGCATTTTCCATAATCTTTGTTGAAAAATTTGGAAATTAAAAGAAATTGGCACTTGTGTATATTTTACCAAAGTCCTAATTTACCAAAGAAGTGATCCAACTTGTCAGGTTTGAAGTTAAATTAGCTTGTTTCATAATTTAGGACCATAACCAGTTAAAAATTCACCAAAAGCCATAAGTTTCTGCTCCTGTATTCTGAGAATTCATAACTTAAGGGGATGGCCCAATTTAATTAGTTCGTAGCTTTCTTCTGACACAAAATTTTTTACCACTTCCGGTAAAATCTGGGGACCCTGGGGATAAGGCTCTTACCGATCGGGCCACGGTCCTTTAAAGACACTATCAGTGATTTGAAAAATATTTGAAATTTGCAGGAATAGCTTCAAGTGAAGGATAAGTCTGTAGAATTCTCATAAGTTACCTTTTCCACCTGTAGAATTGACAGAAAAGGAAGAAAAAGGCAGTGTTCCATGATACGATTCCCCATTCAATTACGTGTTGTAATAAGTGTCCGAACGGACAGTAATGACTAAAATTTCCGATTCTGTCCTTATTAGGTTGCTTCTGGTCATATCATTTGCAGGGTATGTTAGGATACCTGTACTTGTTAATACATGCAAAAATCTGATTTTTGATGATTTTTTCGATTTTCTGATTTAGCAAATCACTGATAGTGTCTTTAAATTAATGCAAGTCAAGGGTCAGGAAAGTAGTTAATTCAAACACAAAATAAAAATCTTATTTCATGTGGCAAATCATGGAAAATACTTTTTAAGTCGGAAGTTTTGGCACATAGACATCCATATTTTGTAATCTTCATCTTTTATGCAAGTATGTTTGGGAGGTCTTCTTTAATCCTTCATTAAAGTGCTTGGCAGTCATGTTCTTTGATGTCAACTATATCAGGTTATTGGTGTATATATAAAGACAATCCTTTTTAAGGGTCTTTAACATAACAGTCTGATCTCATTTGCTGTCTGATTTGCTGTGTGGTCTTTTGGCAAAGTACCAGATATGGGCTTGTTGGAACACAAATAATCTGGTAATCTTTCTCCTGGTGTGAAAGTTTGCCAGTGTATATGTCCTGTAATATTGTAGAAATGCTAGAGCATAATTATTGAAAGGAATTGAGCAGAGGGGTGATGGACTGCCTCCTGCTTAGATATAAGCTCTAATGCAGTGGGGATAAATTAGGCTTGTTATATTTGACGAAACGAAACAGGCTCAGTGCACCCATTGGATTACATGCTTTATTCCGTCAGAGTACAAAATGTATATACGGAATCAAGCGGTGTAATCCCAGGGTGGCACTTAGCCTGTTTTCGTGGTGTTTTCGTTGAATATAAAAAGCCATCAGAGATGCCAATCTTCCGATTTAATCGGAAATCCAATTTTTTTCATTTCTGGGATTAAAATCCAATTTTTCTATATTTTTCAGATTTTTTTATTTTTTCTGATTTTTTGTTTGATTGTAGATTGAGATTTTTAAACAGAATTCTCGTATATCGTAATCTGATCTCTCGGACTCTGATGCAGTCAAAAGTACATCGGAAGATCGGTGTATTAAATAGGTTTGCGTACATCGCGATTTTGTATAAGAGACTAGCATAAAGGCAAATCATGTCAGATCACAACTCTTGATCTTGCTCTATCGGAAAAATACCAACGTGGTATATAAGCCACAAAATGAACATGGAAATTGAATTTACAAGCCTTGGAAACAATTTAAAAGACATCGAGAAGTAAAGGACAGGTTTCAATGGCGTTTTACTCAAAGAGAAAGGCGATAACTTTGCAGTTTACATAGGAAGACAACTTCACTGGGTAGGTTGTAACCGGTGTTAAGTGACGGCAGGTCTTCAAAATTTTGATCCATTGCTGCAATGGATCAAAATTTTGAAGACTGCTTGCATGGTTGCAACTGCGTAAAGCCTTACGTAGCTATCACTTGATGCCAAGGAAATGAACTGCAAAGGAAAAGCCCCAAAGTGTGTCTTGTATCAATAATTATTATCATTATATTTACTTTGGCCTTTTAATACCTGAAAGTTGAATTTGATCAAACAAGCATGACTAGTAGTGAGATGAATTGGACCCAGAACTAAGCCCCTTCACATTTACAGTTAATTTTAACTTTATTGGATTGATATTTTACTCTCAGAAATGGTCTTTCCTGTAGCTCTAAATGTGCAGAAACCCTCTGGCTTCGAGGGCTTCGCCCCCTCGACCCCCACTGGGGCGTTGCCCCTGGACCCCCGGCCTTTAGGGGTGATACTCTTGTCGCTTCGCTCCCTCTGTTCCCATCGCTCCCTCCATTTGCTTCGCTCCCTCCGTTCGCTGGACCCCGGCCATTAGGGGCGATACTCCAGTCGCTTCGCTCCCTCCGTTCGCATTTTTAAAAATTTTTTTCCAACTCCCATTGGCATCTCTGGCCATAAATTCAGCAGACTTTGATCAGGGTCACCAGTGACCCAGGGTCACACAATGGCTACTCTGATGTAAAAATACTTTTGCAATTCAGGACTTATAATTACACTGATCAAATTGCATCAATGGCAAAAGAGGGCTCACCTTATGAAAAAAATGGGGCATGATAAGCATCTTTGAAGTGATTCCCTTGTTTACCCTCTTCACTATTTCTTACAGTGTCCATTGCTCGATGCCATCGCTGTGGCTCAGAAAAACATACAATAATGGATTGTCCTGTAGAGAAAGGTACGTGTAAGTGAATTGAAATGATGGGCCTACTATATTTTGTGGGAGTTTCTGTAACCTCTGTAACCTGAACCATCTGACACACTTTTTTCTGACACACTTTGGCATAATTACATTATACCCTTCATATCAACTTTGTATTGTGTGCTGTATTTCATTAAAAGAATAAAGCACAAAATATAGAGTAGGTGCAAAGGGTATAATGTAATTATGCCAACATTTTATTTCATGCATTAAAATCTAGTGAGCAAAAAAGATATACAGTATTGCCAAAATATAAGTTTTGATCAAACACTTGCTCTTGCTTTGACCAGCTTGCTCTCAAAACTACAGCATATTCCTGATATGATCTTTGAACAAATTTGATCAGGGTGCTAATTAGAGCTAGCAAAGGTGGTGGCATTTGTAAACTTCTACAGTTGCCAAATTTCACTAACTTCCACAGCTGGAAAAATATTGTTTTTTATTCCAGCAAGGAAGTCAAGCTTTCACACGACTTATTTGGCTGCTTTGCCATTGTGACATGTTAACAGCACCACGGGGTGTCTGAGGGGGATGTTCCCCCCTTTGAAACTGAAGCTTTTTGAAAAATTTAAGCTATTTGGTGTGCATTTTTAAAGGAGTTTCCATAATCTGACCCATCTGACACACTTTTTTCTGACACACTTATGAATTCGGAAACCCTGCACAGAATGAAGCACATGTTTATTCCTTTAAGGTTTTAGGCCATGATACGTTCGTGATTTAATGATATTTTCGTGCTCCAGCGCTGGGGATCACTTACTTCCTTCACTAAAATTTTAAAAATATTATGTAAACCAGGAAAAGCTGTATCCCCAAATGAAAAGAGTGCACATTATTTTAAAAAAATGAATAAATGTCAACTCAATTTACTCCCAGAATGTCAGTGACCAATATGTACACGTAAACTCAAGCAAACAATAGCGCTAATGATATTCAACAATCAACCTCAAACACTTCAGATCTCTTCTCAACAGGGTATGCAGGTCCATTGTTACTGCCCACACTGTTGAAAGGATTTCAAGCTATATCAGGTGTTATGACTTCCCTGTATTGAGCTCTAGTATCTGTTCATAACTTAAAGGGCAACATACTCACCTCGCTCATGATTTTTAAAAATGTAGGTCGCTGAATACCATTGCCTTTCTTGGTAAATTGAATAGAAATAGGGTTTTAAAGACAATAACTTGTGGATTTAGGTTATGCACAAATTAGGTCAGTCCTTGCCATGGGCTTTTCTTTCATGAATTGGTCCCTTTACATGTTCTTTTTCGGAAAAAAAAATTATTAATCATATGGTCAAAGTTAATGAAACACACAGTAGAATCTCAAGATTTCTTTTATCGCGAACGAGGAAGGAACGCCAATGCAGCAAGGACATAACATTCGAAATCTGTTCAACTGTGTGTACAAGAACAATGGACCAGATGTAAAAGAATGTGAGGTGTGTTCCGGGCCGATTATTGGGTATCATTAGCCCCATTGTTCGCTCGAGCATGTTGAGGTTATGTAATATCCATTGGTCACTGATATTCTAGAATAAATTGAGTTGACATTTTATTCATTTTTCTAAATAATGTGCACCCCTTTCATGTGGGGACAAAGCTTTACCTCGTTAAAATAATATTGTTTTAATTTAGTGAAAGGAAATAAGTAATCCCCAGGTTTGGAGCACGAATATTTAATTAAAATGCCAACATTGTATCATGTACCATAGTCTATTTCCAAATTCATAAGTGTGTCAGAAAAAGTGTCAGATGGGTCAGGTTATGGAAACTCCCATTTTTAATTATTAAACAATATCATTGGTAAACTCAATTAATGGTGTATTTTACTCTTGTTTCCCTTGATTATTTCACAATGTTTTCCTTGTTTATATCACAATTTTTCCTTGATTCTGATTTTTTTTCCTCCTTTCCTTTTCGGTGTTTTCATAATCTGACCAGGTTTACTTGACCACTATGAATTCAACAACCTTTACAGCTTTATTCCTTTAAGGTTGTTGAAGTCGTAGTGGTCCGATAAACCATGTCAGGTTATGGAAACGCCCTTTTCTTTTGTGTCACTATAATTCCCCGCGAGTCGTCAGGATTTCCCGGCAATGAGCATCCTGTCTTGCCACTTTTTCCCCACCGTTTTTCTTTCAAACTGTATAAGGCATTGATGCAATCATTTTCCACAGATAAAGCAAATGCACATTAGTTTCCTCTTTGGAACCTGGCAAATGTGTCGTGTACAAATATGCTAAATTTGATCACTTCAAAATTTGACACCTTTTTAAACTTTCTCTCTTTTCTCTTACTTGTTCCAGGCTTTCTGTTTCTAAGAAAATATCTGAGAGTTGTTTTTGTTATAATTAGTGGTGGATTAAGTTTGAATTTTGTGTATTCTACTACTGTATTTGTAAATTGTACCAGGAGATTCCGTAACCTGACCCATCTGACACATTTATGAATTTGGAAACCCTTCATGGATAAAGCACATTTTTATTCCGTTAAGGTTTCCGAATTCTTAAGTGTGTCAGAAAAAAGTGTGTCAGATAGGTCCGGTTAAGGAAACTCCCAATTGTACCTGTTTATTTTTAATGCAGTTCCATTGCTGTCTGTTGATGAGACCAAGAGAGCCAAAACAAAGGAGTTCAAACTTCTTGTGAAACACCTGGAACAGTACACCGAGTATCCAAATCCCACTAAGAGTATGTATACCTCAAAGATTTGTTGAGCAAATTTTCATTTTTTTCTGAAATTAAAAAAAATATTTAAGTGAGTATAAACCTAAAAAATAAAATTGTGCTAAAACAACAACTTTAAACGAAATGCATGCAGACTTCTGAGACAAACTTTTTCTTGGCCTAAGCATACATGCCAGATCAAGATGCAAGAGGCAATGAAAGCAAAATCAAGCAAGTCAGTTCTGGAATTTTTTTTTTTTAAGGATGGTGTCAAGGATAGTATTTTGTTTTTACACAAATTTCTGTTTTTTGCACTATTTAAACATGAACACATGTTCTATCATTACCAAAAAGGTTATCCACTGCAGACAACCCTGTCCTGGATTTTTTACCTTTTTAAAACAACCATTTTGACCATTTTAAGTCACAAGAGCACATGGACTTAAAGACACTATCAGTGATTCACCCGAAAGAGTCAACATATTTGAAATTTGCAGTAATAGCTTAAAATCGAAGGTTATAATTCTCATAAGTTATTTTTTCCAACTGAAGAATTGCCAGAAAAGGAAGAAAATGGCAGTCTTCAAAGATTGGACTCTCCATTGAATTACATGTTGTAGTAAGTGTCCGTTCGGACACTAATGGCTAAAATATCGGATTCTGTGCTTATTAGGTTGCTTCTGGTCTTATCATTTGTAGGGTATGTTAGGGTACCCGTACTTGTTACAGACATGCAAAATATGATTTTTGAAGATTTTTTCGATTTTATGATTTAGCAAATCACTGATAGTGCCTTTAATGGCGGGAATTTAAGCACATTTCACGCTGTCAAGCACAACGTGCAGCTTCGCGTCGCATGGGGAATTTTACTGTGTAATGAAGCGGGTGAATGTTTAAATTTAATTTTCCACGAACGCATCTTGGAAAAAGCGAAAAATAATATCTGAAATGTAAACAAAGCAGTAATTTAGACAAGATGAAATTTCTTTCCTTCTGATTTCTTGAGTTAGAGGCAAACGTTGTTGATTCGATAGTGCATAAAGATGCATTTCCATCACTTGCATATCTTCAAAGATAAAGTTATATGAGAAGGGGGTAGCCTGAAATGGCATAAAAAGTAACTTTTTTTTACTAAAACAGATTTTCTCAATGTTCAATTTTGGCAAACTTTGGCAAATTATCAAACAAGATAACCCGCAAATTACGGAAGTAAAAGGTACAGTTTAACTTACATACGATAGCAATCGGTCTACTCTAGGAATGTTTTTCTCAATTTTTAATTTTTCGTTTCTAATTAATGATATTCTTCAATATGTACTCAAATTTTGGGAAAGAAAAATAAAAATCACACTTTCAAAATAATTTTCTTAATTTTTCGAAAACTAAGTTCTATTTTAAAAAAATAAGAAAACTGTTCCTAGACAATTTTGTCCTGTTTATTAAAAAAATATGAGAATTCATGAAAATTCAAATTGTTTTTGTTACGCTGCCTGAAAAATTTGGGGCAAAATCTCACTTTTGGTATTTTTTCTCAAAATGTGTCAAGTTTCACATTTATCTAATGCCATAATAGGATTCATTGTCTAATTACTTTCTAGAAATGTATGCTTTTACATATCTTAGTCATATATTTGCAAAGTTATAAGTCAAAACAGACACCCAGAAACTTAAGATTAACCCTCTCCTTAAAATTATTTAAAAAAATATTAAATATTTAATAAATTGTGCAAGTTGAAATAGATATATGACACATTTCAGTATATTGTTCAAGTTTTTCTCTTTCAATTTTAGAGATGACGATCAAGGATTTTGAGGATCCTGATCTTGTGGAGGAATTAACAGCATCTGACACTGATGATATGGACTCAGTTAAACAACAGGTGGGGGTTTATGTATATTTGCTCTATTTTAAAAGTCAACTAGATTGAACTTTAATAGTGATTCACTTAAAGAGATCAAAATAGTCCCATAAACAAATGTGAGCTCAGATCATAGATGTCATAAAGTAAAGTTAGCTGTAAAATATCACGCTGAAAGCTGTAAGTCCATTCAAAAGAGACTTGGCATGTTCAGTGTAGTTCCTGCACCAGAGGGGAACTACATTACGAAACTCGTCTTGAAACGTTAGGTCCCAGTTCTCTTGCAAATAGGTATTTATATCTTGCCATCGCTTATCCTACCAAGTGTCTGTATAGCATGTATGATGTTGATCCTTTCGCTATGCAGACACTCTTAAATTTCATCATACCTATGCAAGGACTGACAGTTTTAAACACAAATAGATTTCCAGTTTATTTTGACAACTTACTGTCTGATATTCAGGACAAAGTTTTAGTTAGCCTTCCATGTTTTTTTAAATAGTGTAAAAACACACCTTACTGTTTCCAGTTGGCAGGTCCAAATGTAAATACGTTTTCTTAAGATTGGTACTGGTGGTACTGGTGTGTTACGTACTTGGGTAAGGTTACTCATTACATTTTAAAGTAAAGGCTGACTCGAGATTTCCCGAGGAAGTGCACTCAATTTTCAAACAAATAATGTTTTGCATAAACATAATGCTTGTCTATATCCTAATCACTGTGGGAAATATCTAAGCTCAAACCGAAGTTCTTCATATAGAAAATCACAACTTGTCATAAAATTTCCGGATCCAGAAATTTGTTATACACAGTATCCGATGGCACTGTATACATGCAATAAATGTTTACTGCATGAAACAAACATCTTTATTTCTAACTTGTTTATTTTTAAAGATGCCACAATAGATTTCAAATAGACAGGTTGTCCAAAAAAAGTTGAAAATTATGATTTTGACCTTGTGTAAAGCTTATTCAAAATATTACCATCTTTGGTTAACAAAAATTGTGAATATCTAATTTCTATATGAGCAAATACGAATTCAAGCCTGATTTTTCTATGGAAATATAACAACACAAATCACCTTTTTGTTTTTTCATTTGAAGTTATTTCTGTAACCATAGAAAATGAGGGAATCTATTGAGCATCTAATCTATATGCATCACTAAATCTCACAGAAAATATGGATTACTTGGAATCTCTCGTTGCAAACAAAACCTTTAATTTCTGCAACAAAGTAGAAGAAGTAGTAAAACATCAACCGCATCCTCCATACTCAACCCAACCCTCCTACCCTCCCTCCTGCACTTGCTTCCTCCATGTCCTCTTTGGTCGGCCCCCCTTCCTCCAACCACCACACGCTCAACTCAAAGCCCTTTTTTAAAACCATGCTCCTCATCCTTCCTCAGCCGTGCCCATGACCATCTTACCCAGTCGCCTTCTCCAGTCGTCAGCCGCCTCTTCCAAACCCAACTCTGCATCAATCCCTCAGTCCTTCTTCCTATCCATCATTTTCACACCACACATTCTCTCTCACCATTGCTCTCCTCCTCCCTCTCCGCCTTCTCAAAATCCACATCTCATTTTCACTCAGCGCCCATGTCTCGCTCCCTACAGCATCACTGATCTCACAACTCGTAACCATACAACCATCCTTTCATCTTCAAAGGAAATCTTCTTCCAAGTAACAACTCTCACATTCTCTAAACTTCACCCACCCATACCTTAACTCTGGCTGTCACAGCGCCTCACATCCACCACCCCCGCATGCTAATCCTGTCACCTAGGTATGTGGAACTCTTCCTGTTTCCACCTTGTGACACACCTTTTTCCACCCTCCTTCCCCACGCCCCCCTTCCCCCCTCCCTGCCAACTCCCTCTTGCATCTTCCACACACAAAAGCTTTCGTGCCCAACTTTGGTCACCTCCTTCTCTTCATCTTTGTGCATCTCCCAGATCCATTTCCCCATTTCTCACCCACACTGAATTTGCCCTCACCCTCTTTCCACATATTCTCCACATGGTCCCCTTTTTGGTTTTTTTAAAAAACTCATGGGTCCACCTTCCTCACTAACACCTCCCCCTTCCACTCACCATCACTTTAGTCTTCCCAAGGTTTTACCTTCAGGGCCCTTAACTCTCAAATGCCTTCTTCCACTTTCCAAACTTTCCCCCTCAAAAAACCCCCCCCATTGTCTCACCCATTAAAACTAAATCATCACCATACCAGCAATCTCACTCATCAAAACCTTCTTTTGCACTCTTCCGACCACATCACCACAATTTGCAAACACCACGCGACAGCACAGACCTTGATGCACACCCCCTTCACCTCAAACTCCTCAACCAACTCAGAACACCACTCTGAACTCTTGTTTGTTTGCTCCTTCACAGACTCATCAACCCGCTCGAACCACCACTTCTGGTATACCCCCCTCTTCCTCCTGCCCACCTCCATCACTTTCCTCGGTATCTATAGCCTTCTTCAGGTCCACAAATGCACATATACAACTTCTTCCCTTTTGCTCGATATTCCTCTTGCATCCCCTAAACTGAACCCTCTGCATCTGTCGTTCCCTTCCCTGGCAATAAAACCAACTTGCCTCTCATCCCCTTTCACTATCCTCCGAATTCTGTTCTCTTGTACCACTCTCCACAATTTTTCAATCGCATGCTCCAACAACTTCACACCCCTATATACGCCCACAGCTCATTGCATCCTTTTTTCCCTTAAAATTGGAACAACACACTCACAGCCCCACTCCACCGGCATTCTCCTCCATCTACATCCAACACCCTCTGACACAACTCCCATCATCAACACCCAATCCCTATCTCTCCACTCCGCAATATCATCTGTCAACACTCACTTTCCGAGGGTCCAGCAAGCCCTTCCTGTTTTCATTTACTTTCTCCAATGCATTTACCACTTCTTCCTGACGGACTCTCTCAACTGGCCCTCCACACATCAGCCTCCACCTCTGATCCCATTCATTCTCCTCTTCAGATTCTCTCCATATGCCTCTTTCCAGACCCTGCCCTGCTATCTTTCTCTCTGAAGTTCAACTTTCCATCACTTCCTCTCATACAATCTTCCCCTTCAAAACATCTTTTTCTTCCCTTTTTCATTGCCTTAACCTAACTTATACACCTTGTTTGGGTTCTCCCCAACTCAATCACCCCCTTCTCAGCTCCTTCATAGCCTTCCAACCACTTTCTTTGCTCGTTTTCTTCAATCTCTATTAACCTCCACTTTAATTCTCTCTTTCTTTCCGTACCATTTCTTCCTCAATTTCCTTATACGCATCCTTCTCTCTCCCTATCGCCTCCTTCACCACATCATTCCACCACCCTTTATCTTTCCTCTTGCTCTCCTCTTTCTTTTTCTTTTTCCTTCCGCACAACACTTTCATCACACGCCTGTACACCCCTTCCTTAAAACACCCCACGATCGTAGACCCAATCCCCCACAAGCCTCTCGCCCCCATCTCGCCTCACAAAATTCTTTCTTGTTCTCTTCTTCTTTCCACTTCCATACTTTCCTCCTCACATGCACTTCCTTCCTCCCACTTTTTTCACCTTCCACTTGTCCACTCGGCAACCACCAACCTATATGTTGTAATTCCCAGGGGAAATTAACCTTAACATTCTTCAAAACTTTCTTTTCTCCTCTCTTCTCCGCTCCTTACCCACAAGCACAAAACCAATCTCTGACTCGTTTCCTGCTGAACTAAAGGTCACTTTCCTTTTGTCCTTTTTCTGTAACCACGTATTCGCTATACACCCCTCCTTCTCATCACAAAGCTCTAACAGCATCCTTCCTTCCAGGTTTCTCTCCCCAAACCCATTCCCTCCGTGAACCCCCCCAAACCCATCGATCCCTTTCCCACATATCCATTGAAAATCAACCAACAACAGAGAACTAATCACCCACACTTGCATACCCTTCCCCTGCCATCCATCATAAAAAAAAGGCGCCTTCCAGTCATGCTTTCTACTGCTCTGCGGAGCATAGCCGCCTATGAGCCCTCACTACCCACCTCCTCCTCAAAGCCATTAACCAACAGCGTCATCACCCTATCGCTCCTCCTTCCACTACCTTCTCACACAGTTCCCCCTTAACCATACTCCCCTCCCCCCAAATCCATCTTATTTTTCCTGCCCACCACAACTTATACTATATATTATATGTTGGAAATCTCTGAGTCAGCCTTTAAAGAGCCTGAATGGGTTGTAATAATTAGCTTAGCAAGGTGGACTTGTGTAATACAAAAAAACAGCTATTCATACAGCCAGCTTGAAACAAAATTAACACTTGTTGTAGGGGAAATTATTGCCAATATTCAAGTTGGCTTGTTCCGATTTGTGTATTTCGTGTTCTCTACCTTGATATGAGAGCCTGACCACTTGTCATAAACACCCCCAATCAAGTACCGTGGGAAACAACAAACTTGCGTTTTTGATTGGTAGAAAAAGACGCAATAATGCATTTTCAAATTCCTATTCAATACGTCTAATATTGGGAATGGGTTTAACCATAAACACGTTTTTTTTTGTGTATATCTTTGGAACGAAATGGATTGAAAGCTCAAATTTCAGGTCGACAATGAGAAAAATACGGCCTTTCACTCTGATATCAAAATCGAGATACTACCGGGTAAATCAATGGGGTCCCAAAGACGATCGGAACACGCCTCTTTAAAGTTGTTAAGGAATATTTTTACACTTGCCATATTTGTTTCAGGAGTGCTTTTTTTAGACCATCAAATTACTGTTCAAGTTACTTTTTGAAATCCGATGGTCATGCATATATCCCTTATCAATGACCATTACCCCCCCCGCCCACAATGTCATGCAACACACAACCCTGGATTATTTTTTCATAACTGCCAGTTTAGTCCCTCGGGGTGAGGGGTGGACCTCGGGGGTGATGGGAACTTCTATATTCAGTAAAAGTAGGCTGATTTTGTGTAATTTGTAGTAAACCTTCAGGGTGTTGGTGGTGGTACAAAGGCAGAGTGGTTATGCAATATACAACCTTGATTAATGTGGCATTCACTTCCAAGCTATAACTTGCTTGAAAAAGTAGTTGGAACACTCGACTCGACTCGATTTTGCTCACATTGCTCACCTGGCCAAAGTAAGAGTTACAAGCTCTTACTATTCTCATTGTAAGCTCTAACCTTCCACTTCAACTTACTTCCCAACCCCACCCCCCCCAACCAATGTTGGGGGAATGGCAAGACGCTGAATGACGTTACCCCCATTCAACAACATTGGGTTGGGGAACAGGGAACAGTTTTCCAAAGGTGTTCCAACAATAATTTCCAAGAATGTCTGAGCAAAATGGCTAAAAATCATGTTTTTTTTTTGTTTTTTATCCTAACTTTTCTTACCAAAATTCGCATAATTAACAAGTAGAATATATTCAATTACAATCATAGAAGAACAAAAAATTGGTAGACTTGGAAATGGTCACTGAATTATCAAGTGATGAAGAATTTGGTATAATTTTAGGCATTTTAAAAAAATTCAAAAAAAATAACCTGCTGCACCTCAGCTTCACTTGCACTTAACCTAGGACTGTGATATTTACATGAAAAATCCACACAAAAACATTAAGCACTATGACCGAATCTTTTATAATTTTTGGTTGAAGAGGTATTGTTCTAATTTAACAAAACAAAAAATCCAGTTTTGGAAATACTAGTTTGTTTTTATAAGCCAAGAAAATATTTGAGAGCGGTTCATTTTGTACACAGGTCTATGGGGAGTTACTTAGTAATGTGATTGCTGAACCAATGTACCACCAGAATTATTAAACAATCCTAGTAGTAAGTAGTAAAACCAACGTCACCAGTAGGGGAATTGTGAGAAAGCGATAAGATGGTGGCGGAGAAGGAGGTGTATATTTTAAATCTTCTTTTGACCCGTAAAATGGGGTTGGCCAGATTCACCTCACACACTGTCCAGCCAACCGGCCTTTACTCCTTCCTTCCACTTCAGCACCCTATTCAAATGCATCCTCCATCCTCAACCCAACCCTTCAACTCTCCTCCTTCCCTTGCTTCTTCCATGTCTTCTTTGGACTCCCCTCCCTCCTCGAACCGCCCACGTCAACAAAAATCTATACAAACATTCCTTTTTATCTTCAAAGGATATGCTTTTTCCTTGCACAACAACTCCCCACATCCCTAAACTTCACCCCCCATACCTCAACCTAGCTGTCACAGCCACGTCGCATCCACCACCCTCACTAACCTTGTCCCCCAAGGTATGGAACTCCTTCACGACTCACCTCATCACACATCTTTTCCTCGTCCACACCATCCCTCCACTCCCCTTCTTGCATCTTCCGCACATACAATCTCTTGCCAAGCTTGGGGTCATCCTCTTCACCTTTGTGCATCTCCCACGGATTCCATTTCCCACATCTTCTCACACCACACTGATTTGCTTTTATACCCCTTCCAACACATGCCACCTGGGTCCAGTCTCCGTACTCACTACCACATCCCTCTCAGTCCCTCTCCACCCCGCTCCAAAGACATTAAATTTCCCATTTCTCGCATTTACAGTGAAAATTTTGCGATACTGATACTTTACTACTTTATTCTTGAAAGAATCATCAGGCCTTGATCTGATATCAAAATCGATACTACTTCCGGGTAAATCAGGGGGTCCCAAAGACGATCGGAACACGCCCCTTTAATTGTTAAGGATATGATTTTACACTTGCCATATTTGTTCAGGAGTGCTTTTTTTAGACCAATCAAATTACTTGTTAAGGGTACTTTTTGAAATCCTATGGTCATGCATGATATCCCTTATCAATGACCAGTAACCCCCACCCCACAATGGTATGCAACACACAACCCTGGATTATGTGGTAATAACTGCCAGTGTATCCCTCGGGGTGAGGGGGACCTCGGGGTGAGGGGGACTTCTGATATTAAGTAAAAGTAGGCTGATTTTGTGTAATTTTGAGTAAACCTTCAGGGTGTTGGTGGTGGTACAAAGGCAGAGTGTTATGCAATATACAACCTTGGATTAATGTGGCATTCACTTCCAATCTATAATCTTGGAAAAAGTAGTTGGAACACTCGACTCGATTTTGCTACATTGCTCACCTTGGCCAAAGTAAGAGCTTACAAGCTCTTACTATTACTCAATTGTAAGCTCTAACCTTCCACTTCAACTTACCTTCCCAACCCCCCGCCAACCAATGTTGGGGGAATTGGCAAGACTGCTGATGACGTTACCCCATTCAACATTGGTTGGGGAGACAGGGGAACAGTTTTCCAAAGGTGTTCCAACAATAATTTCCAAGAATGTCTGAGCAAAATGCTAAAAATCATGTTTTTTTTGTTTTTGTTTTTAGCCATAACTTTCTTACCAAAATTCACATAAATTACAAGTAGAATATATTCATTACAATCAGAGAAGAAACAAAAAAGTGGGTAGACTTGGAAATGGTCACTGAATTATCAAGTGATGAAGAATTTGGTATAATTTAGGCATTTTAAGAAAAACGGCAGAAAGAATAACCTGCTGCACCATCACTTGCACTTAAACTAGGAAATGTGATATTTACATGAAAATTCACAAAAACATTACAGCAATATGACCAAGATCTTTATAATTTTTGTTGAAGAGGTATGGTTCTAATTTAACAAAACAAAAAAAATCCAGTTTTGAAATAACTAGTCGCTTTATAGCCAAGAAAATATTTGATGAGAGGTCATTTTGTACACAGGTCTATTGGGAGTTACTTAGTAATGTGATTGCTGAACATGTACCACACAGAATTAATTAAACAATCAGTAGTAGTAAGTAGTAAAACCAAAGTTTTAAATCTGCTTTTGACCCTGTAAAATGGGGGTGGCCAGATTCACCTCACACTGCCAGCAACCTCCCTTACTCCTTCCTTCCACTTCACCCGATTCAATGCATCCTCCATCCTCAACCCAACCCTTCCACTCTCCTCCTCCACTTGCTTCTTCCATGTCTTCTTTGGACGTCCCCTCCTCCTCGAACCTCCCACCTCAAACTCAAAAATCTTATACACCATTCCTTTCATCTTCAAAGGATATCTTTTTCCTTGCAACAACTCCCCACATTCCCTAAACTTCACCCACCCATACCTCACTCTAGCTGTCACAGCCACCTCGCATCCACCACCCTCACTAACCTTGTCCCCAAGGTATGTGAACTCCTTCACAGACTCCACCTCATCACACAATCTTTCCTCCTGTTCCACCATCCCTCCAGCTCCCTTCTTGCATCTTCCGCACATAAAATCTCTTGCCAAGCTTGGGGTCACTCTCGTCATCTTTGTGCATCTCCCACGGATCCATTTCCCACATTTCTCACACCACACTGAATTTTGCTTTTACCCTCTTCCAACACATGCCACATGGGTCAGTCTACCTTACTCACTACCACATCCCTCTCCACCCCGCTCACCAGCACATTAATATTTCCCATTTCTCTATTTAACAGGTGAAAATTTTGCGAGACCTGAATCTTTACTACTTTATCTTTGAAAGAATCATGCAGCCTTTGATCTGTTATGTCTGCAACATAAAATTCAGAAGCCTACAGGTATGTTAGAATTGTGAAACCATCCATGCTAACTTTTCGTGAAATTAGAAATTTGTGCTTGACATGTTTACACGGTCTACTTTGAGCCTTTCTTTTCAACAACAAAGTGTTCCAGTTAAAGTTAATATCAGTACACGGCCATTTTCTTACTCACGTGGTAGCCTATACGGCAGCTACACCATGTCTACCGCGGCAGCTACTGCACAGTACACATTGGGCTAATTGCGAGGCAGTAGCTGCAAGATATAACTTCCAAAGTACACAGTTATTAGGTATACAGTGATGTGGTTACTCTGCTGTACCTACCCCAATGGCTACCCTGTAATTACCCACTAGGCGGATAGAAGGTGGATGTTGTGTAGACAGTACCGGAGTAGACACGCAGCTACCACGTAGCTACTCGGCGTTTACCACGACGCCATTTTGAAGTGGATGAAAATTTCATGAAATGAGGGCGCTATACACTTGTTCTCTGTTTAGCATTTTTTGAACGTTTTTTAGGAAAATCATTACGAAATTCAATCGGGCATCATCAAAAACCCCCATATACCCGCACATGAAATAAAAAATGTAAATATACGCCAAAAATATCTAAAAAACAAAATTGGCCATGAGAAATACCGCGCGTGCTGAGAGCCGGTGTAACCACGTAGCTACTCCACGACGGGGGAGACAGCCGCTGTGTGTACACTATCCGTCTATGCGGCAAAAATACATGGAATCCTGGCCGGCGAGTGTACGTCTAGTGGGTAGGTAATCCATGTCTACTCGGTGGTAGCTGTGTGGTAACTACCATGAAGAAATTGGCCGTGTATTTAAACCAGGTATTGGCCGTATATAGTCGGGGTCATAATTCCTCTTATATGTTGCCAAGTACACTTGCATGCCTGCCAAAACAGTGCACCATGTGATTGCACGAAGGCGCGTTGCATGCAGTGAGAGATGTTTTTTTTTTTTAAGGATATTCACGTTTTTGGCTGCCATATTGTTTGATGTCATGTTGCAACTTTAAATGTATCAGAAATACAATTGTGCGACCAACATAATCTAAAGTACTTCATGTTTATTTTTTATCGCAGAGGTAATTCTTACCTGTTAATAAGGCATATTTTTAAAATTATTAGATTTGGCTTCCATTTTGATTTGAAGTATGACTCAATGTTATAAGTGCCATGCACTTATTCATTGGGTCCTATAGTATATCTAGTACTCCATAGTTTGATAATATATGGTTGAATAGATAATTATATTTATGGCGACGCATCTTGGATTTCTCAAAATGCCCAAGGATGCCCAGGTGCACCCGGCAGATTCTTATTCTACACACCCTAATCTATCATTTTCAGCAAAAAAATTTGGTGTATATACTCAATTTTACGGTCAGGCCCCATAACTTGGACCAGATCTCTCCGACTAATAGTGACCTGATGAATTTAGCAGCCTTAAACAGATAAAGTGCATGTGATGCTGCACTTCATTCGGTTAAAGGATGGCCCGATTTAAGGATATGAAGTTTTCATCTTGATAGATAGGCCTTCACCCAAACCACATCTGTAAAGTTTCGCTCATAAAAAAAGAAGACAATATGTCACTCCGTTTTGGATGCGAGAGCTCAAAGCGTGATTTTTAATAAGCCCATAGAGTACTTTGTAAAATTAATATTGGTCAACCAAAATGGGGCACATTTTCGCTCATAACTTCGAAATCAAAACATCCTTTGGCTCTAAAATAAGAAAAATAGTTTTCTTTGATACCAAAATGTTTACACTTCCGGTAAATCTGGGGCCTTCTGGGGACGAGGCTATTAGCGATCCGGCCCATGGACCTTTAAGTCTGCTGAATTCATATCATGGGCACTAGTCGGCCATACCCTTTTAAGCCAGTGTTGAATGACAAACTTCGGCATAGTTATATTATACCCTTCACACCTACATTGTAGCATGTGTTTTTCGGAATAAAGTACAATACAAGCAATGTGAAAAGTATAATGTAGTTATGCCAAACCTTATATCATGATCATGTATTAGAGCGTAATTTTACCACTGGATGGCATGAGAAAAAGATCTTTCATTGTGGTATTAAACATGCTTTGTCATTTTATTGTGATAATTGTAATTTGCCAGAATGCCAGGATAACATTGTGTGAAATCCTCTGTGGAATTTATCATCAAATCTATAATCTTATTAAGTGACAGGAGGAGATTTTTTGGAGGATACAGAATCTCTCAAATTGGGGGGTGTTTCCATCAAGGTGACACCTTTTCTGACAACTTTTCTGACACCTATGAATTCGGAAAAACAACGGAAATAAAACCACCTTATGGAAACACCCCAAATTGGGCTTGCGGTTGTAGATCACATACTGAGAAAGACTGAAGGTTTATTGGACAAACAATACAAAGAAAACCGCCAAACTTTGTTTGAGCTTGCCTGCTATTCTAATGTCCCTATGGACACCATGCTGTTGATTTTTCTGTTGGCTTATCATTAGGTATGATCTAATGCATTGGTAATTAAGCATTCCAAGTATGAAAATAAGTGGGTTCGAAAAAAATGGGGGGGCGTTCTTTCTGGAAATGTCCTAATGTCTCTTTAAAGATTATGTGAAAACGCATTATGTAATTGGGAGTAATGGGGAAAAAAGTGGTTGAGGATAGTACTGCTAGAGAGAGGAAAGGTAGAAACAGAAATGAAGAGGAGACAAGAAGGATATTTGAGATGAGTTGGTCTTGAGAGCTTGCGGGGGACGGATGCATCGGATTTGTGGGGGTGTTAAAGGCATTTGATGAAGTTTGTGGGAAAAAGAAAGGTAGGAGAGACAAAGAAGATATGGGGTGGTAGAATGAACAGGTGATGAAAGAGGCCATGAAGACAAAAGAGGGATTGCCATAAAGAATAAAGTGGTACGGAGAAATAAGGAAGACAAGGTATAAGAGGTTGAAGAAGTGAGCAAAGGAGGTGGTTGTTAAGGTTATGAAGACAGAGGTCAGAAAGGTGAACGAGCTGAGGAAGAATCCAAACAAAGTTGTATAAGATATTGTCTGAGCCACAATTCCTTTAACGCGTAGTCCGCTCGTTATGCCACTTCCGGGCGGGCCCAGTGCTATGTAAATTATGCACTGATTGCGCATGATTGAGCCACTCAGCATCGGCGATTTTTGTCAGGAGCACTGGCACCGAAATCACCGGACAGTGCGTGTTACGCTAGCAGAACGCACTACATGCTTAAAAGACGCTTATTGTGTAAAAGGAATGCTGGCTTTTACTTTAGTGGAGGTAATGAAAAAGATGGAAGTGATTGTTTGAAAGGGGAGATGTAATGAGAAGTTGAGTAGTGAGTGGAGAGTAGAGTGGTGATGAGTAAGAGTTAGGTGAGGTCCCGAGTTGTCTGAGGAGTTTGAAATGAAGTTGAGATGTGCATCAAGGTTCTTACTTTTGGCATTGATATTTGTAATTGCGATGGATTTGATTACGGAGAGTGCAGGAAGTTTCGATGAGTGAGAGTTTTATGCTATGACTTGTCTTGATGAGTCAGACAATGGAGGGACTGAAGGAAAAGTTTTGGAAATGGAAGAAGGGGTTGCTGGTAAAACTGGGAGACAAAAGTGATAGTGAATGGAGTGCATCGGGAAGTGTCAGTGGGTAAGGTGCAGAGAGCAAACTCAGTGTGGTGTAAGAAATGGTGGGAAGTAGATTCATGTGAAATGCACAAAGATGAAAAGGGTGACCCTAAGCTTGGCAAAAGATTTTGTGTGTTGAATACCCTTGAAGGATTACAGTGTGCAAGTACCATTCAAAGTCAACAAAGTAGGTGGACCATGAAAGATTCTGTATCAAAAATAATGATTCGTACACAATTAGCTCCTGTTGTGTCGTTCTTGCCATTTATATCAGAGGAAGATGTAAATCACAAAATGGCCTTAATTCTCAACCATTGGTGAAAAAACTTTGTGGAATTATGAGCTCAAAAGTGGGGTTCACAACATTTTGAAGAGGTTTTGATATCGACTGAGATAATTTCCAGGATTAGCCAACCCCTCCAAAAAATACAGAAGGCATGCAGCAGTTGGAGCACTGAATTGTGTACACACCATTAGTTATCTCTATTGATCAATTAAAGTGACAGGAGGAGATTTTTTTATAATAAGAATTTCTCTGAAATTGCACTGGATCGATTGTAGTTCACCTACCAAGAACGTTCCGAAGGTTTATTGGACAAACAAGTACAAAAGAAATCAGCAAACCTTGTTTTGAACTTGCCTGACTATTGTTATTGTCCCCATAGAACACTGTGCTTTGACTTTCTGTCGTGCACGACAGAAAGTACTAAATCATCATCTTTTTTACACAAAGACGGCGTATTTGGCTTATTCACTTCAAGTGCGATCTAATACATTGGAAAGCATTCCAAATATGCAAAAAAAACGGGTTCGAAAAAAAATTGGGGGCGCTTCTTTCTGGAAATCTCCTCATGTCTCTTTAAGCAATGTTTCCATATTGTCTAACATCTCAGTGATCTGTATTCCTGTATAACCATTTACATTTCTGCACAAATACTTGGCTTCCATCTAAATACACCTTAAATGGAGCAGTGCATATATTAGTGCCCTAATCTAACAATGCATCAGATTTTCTGGTACGTATAAATCACAGCGCTATGTGAAACCCGGTACAACTTGTGGTCATTCTACCATACTTTTTGGCCCTAAATCAAAACATGACTCAATAAGGTTAAGAGAATTTTAGGTATGGTACTAATATATGTATTTTAAGTTTTTAAAAAAATATGTTTAACACCTGATCAAAAACATGATATGAATAATTAGCAAGCTCGAACTACAACTTCAACTTTGGCAAGCTCACTCTGAGGTACTTACATGGGCCCATGACAGATTGAACTGCTTTAAGTGTTCCATGTTAGTGAATGCACTATAACTGAAGATGACCCTTACAGTTTGGAACAATAAAAAAGTTGACACCAAAATTTGTAATTGGACCCTTAAAAGGAGCAATTCTGGGTTGTTAGGGGTCCACTGGACCCCTTGTTTCAAAATTTAGTGCTAAGGCAACGAAAAAAGAAAACCCTGTTTTACGGGCGGGCGGACCTTTCGAGTAGGGTCGGTCGGTCGGGCAAATTTTTTCTTTTTTTATTTTTCTTTCTGGAGATCAAAATTGGCCTAAAATAGCCCCAAAATCTGAAAAATCAAGAGAAAAAATGAAAAATTTTTACAAACAAATTTTCTTTAAAAAATTTGCCAAAATTGATAAATTTGGGCTAAAAACAGGCTGATTTTACATGATTTTTGGAAAAACTAAAAAAAAAAAAAATTCTGCAAAACTGAAAAATCAGGGTCGGTGGGGCCCGTAAAACAGGGTTTTTTATTTTCGTCGCCTAACCCTTGTGGACGTATACATTGTAGCAACTTTCAGTATGTGTGTAGTCAAGGCACAAGTGCACTCCAACTGAAAGGTGGCACTGGGTATATGCATGCATCGTCACTTCGTACTTCAGACAAGACAAAGTATACACACTTATGACTGAATTAAATTATTTTGATGCTAGCGTGATATACCATATTGGTAAATGGGTATACATTTGCAAACATTATAACCGCAGAGGTCCCAGAAATATTTGGGTATGGCGGTTTAGTGACCCTGATGAATTCAGCAGACTTTTTTGGAATAAAGTGCAAAATTCTGCACTTTATTCCATATGAGTTTGCTGAATTCTTCAGGGTTACTAGTGACCTAGGGTCAATAAACAACCATACCGGACATATTCACAGAAGTCTCGCAATATTTGTTTTTGTGGGCCGATGTATGTATGTGTGTATGTCACTAAAATGTTAATTGTTTTTTTTTTTTTAAATTGACCTCAATTGAAAAGTTGAAGTTCAATTGGAACCAAACTTGTGTCATAGGTGCACCATGGGATCCCTCATATGTTGATGAGGTCAAAGGTCATGTGCCAAGGTCAAAGGTCATATGAGGTCAAGTTGAAAAATAGGCTAAAAATGTAAAATGACCTCAATTGAAAAGTTGAAGTTCAATTGGAACCAAACTTGAGTCATAGGTGCACCATGAGATCCCTCATATGTTGATGAGGTCAAAGGTCATATGCCAAGGTCAAAGGTTATAGAGCGGCCCATAGCTTATATTCTCTGAATATAGCGAGCGCAAAAGCCGAGAACCGCGAAACTCTAGTTTTTAATAATTTTTCTTTTTTCTTTTTTTTTTTTATTTCAGGATTACAATCTTCACATCATTGGTAAAACACATCAGAAGATTTTCAATTCCGTCACCTCGACTGGACACAGTTCTAGACCACCCCGGCTTGTCCTGGGCCTAAACGTCTTTTGGTCTGCCGCCATTCATCATCAGTTCCAGTGTGCGTATATCACTCCATATATTAGGAGCCAGATTAAAGGCATT
Organism: Ophioderma brevispina; assembly: GCA_023653785.1. NCBI lineage: Eukaryota > Metazoa > Echinodermata > Ophiuroidea > Amphilepidida > Ophiodermatidae > Ophioderma > Ophioderma brevispina. Next base: position 63,201 of record JAMKCH010051469.1, read on the forward strand.
ATCGGTGATTTGCTGAATCAGAACATTAAAAAAGTCATCAAAATTCTGATTTTGCCAGGACTCTAACAAGTATAGGTATACCCTGTAGTGATAAGATGAAAGGCATCTAATAGGACAAAATCGAATATCTTGGTCATGAGAACCCCCTGGCCAATTTGATACGCATTTGATTGCATTATTTGGGTATTGATTTTGAGATCCTGTGAGGGGGCTTGCATACAAACCAAACTATTTGAGTATGATTGATAGTGGGAGGGACGTGGAACTGGACGTCAGGTTTCTGGAGATGTCCCATCAGATGGTTTGTTGGCAGTGGCGTAACCAGCGGGGTGGGGGGGGGGGGGGGGGGGCTTGACCCTTGCCCCCCCTTCAGCCCCCCAAATGAACTGAATTTTTGTACAGTGTCTATTGAGAAGAAAAACCCAAATTTGCCCCCTCAAAAAAACACCCCTTGCACCCTTCAGCCCCCCACACAGAACCCTTGCCCCCCCCCCTTCAGCACCCTCCAAATGAAATGACTTTTTGTACAGTGTATATGGAGAAGGACCCAAATTGCCCCCCTCAAAAAAAAAAACCTTGGCACCCCTTCAGCCCCCCCAACAGAACCCTTGCCCCCCCTTCAGCCCACCAAATGAACTGACTTTTTGTACAGTGTCTATGGAGGGGGGCCTTGGACCCTTGCCCCCCCTTCAGCCCACCAAAGGGAACTGAATTTTGTACATGTGTCTATGGAGAAGGACCCAAATTTGCCCCCTCAAAAAACACCCTGTGGCACCCCTCAGTCCCCAAACAGAACCTTGCCCCCCCTTCAGCCCACCAAATGAACTGACTTTTTGTACAGTGTCTATGGAGAATACCCAATTTGCCCCCTCAAAAAAAAACTTGTGGCACCCTTCACCCCCCCCCCAACAGAACCTTGGCGCCCCCCCCCTTCATCCCCCAAATGAACTGACTTTGTGTACAGGTCTATGGAGAGGACCCAAATTTGCCCCCTCAAAAAAAACCTTGGCACCCCTTCAGCCCCCCCCCCCATTGCAAAGAGGTCTGCGTTAGCCATGCTGTGGCAAGGTAGCAGGTGGGAGACTAAATAAGTGTTTTTCTTCTCTTAATATGTTTTTAGATTTTTTGCTGAATACCCAAAAGTTACTTATACTTAAAAGTTCACGAGGCAAAAAAATGGGCTGCAGAGATTCACGAGAAAGGAACCGAGTTGTACTTTGGCTGTCGTATCTGTGGAATAGGATGCAAGGGATCGGTACAAGAGCACATAGATACACCCAAACATCACGTAAGTGTTGAAGAGGTCTTAAAGGCTGTATTGTTAAAAGGCCAACCTTGAGTGGACTAAATATTGAGATTGGCATTGTATTTTTTTATTTGTGTCATCTGCAAGAATTGCAGAAGGAATAGGATTACTTCTGTCGTATGCGTGTATCTGTGTGTGTAGCCCTTAAATATGGCAGCCGTATGAGTTCCGTAAGGCTACAATGATGTAACACTTGGTGCGAAAGGAGGGGGGCAGGTGGGGTGACATGTGGTGACCTCATGTGAACGTGGGACTTCCTGTGACTTTTGGCTTCATTCAAAACAGTGACAGGCCGACGACACTAGCAGTCCGGGGACCGCAATGTATTTTAGTAACTAAAAATCAAATTCTTTCAGAGGAGTGCACTCAAAAATTGATCAGTGTACTTAGGAATTGTGACTCAAAATTATAATCGTAAATACTGGTACTAAATTTAATGATTCTTATAGGTGTAATTTTGAGGTGTGTAGAAAAATTATTATGAGTTGTACTGGCTCAAAATTTAAGCTATCAATTAAAATATGATTAGTGATAACTTCAAAATTACTAATTGAAATTACATCATTGTAATTACTCAATAAATTAAATGCAACATGCTCTGCTTAATGATAGAGTACAGGAATTATTTTTCTGAAGTGTGGCTAGGTGTAAATGAACTAAATGAGGTTGAGAGCAGTGGCACTGTTGTGGCTGGCCTCAGGGAGGCTGCAGCTCACTGCCTGCTTACTTAGTGTAATCGCTCCTGCATGCGGGGGAGGGGGGGGGTTAGGGGGGGGGTTATGGGGAGATAGGGATGGGGGCATGGATTCCATTCTTGGGGAGGCGGGGAGGTTTTCGAGGGACAGATCAAACAGTTTGATGACTTCTTTTGAAGCTTTTGACGGTGTTGGACAGGAAAGAATGGTGGTGCTGCATATTTTCACCAACTACGGTGTCCTGGATGGGACTGTCAAAGCAATTGCCATTATGTGGGGACCAGGGGTGGCAGTGGCGTAGACTAGGATTTTGATATCGTGTTTGCCAGGTTGCAATCAACAGACAGAAAGCAGGTGGGGTAAGTGAACCAATGTAGGGGTCCAGGGGCGAAGGCCTCAGAATGTTTTGGTTTTATATGCTTTAAACGTCTTCTGAGGGCTAATTATTGCACGGGTTTGTCAAATTTACTTGTCGACACACTGACCATTGAACTTAAAAACTATACTTGGACTCATCTCACCGATGAAATCAAATTTGATGGGGGGGGGCTATGTCCCCTGCCCCCTCGGCTATGCCACTGATGGGTGGGCCCACGGGGAGTTCCCCGGATAACTCTGGGAATCCCTCTAGGGATATGCTCTTGCTCCCTGCCTCTGCTGTTGTTGTCATGGTGATTCGTCCCCATACATGCTTTTGGTTTTCTGCTTCTAAAACTGTACTTCTTTCCTTGATGGCATCGATATACAGTAATAGTGTAAAATGGTGTTAAAGGTGGTTGTTCCGATTTAAATGTGTATGTGTTCTCATACTTTGAGAGAAGCCTGGCACTTGCACATACACCCCATCAAGTACCTGTGGGAAACAAACTTGGCGTTTTTGATGGTAGACGCAATAATGCAATGTTGCAAAGTGCCCTATTCACCACTGTGCTAAAAAAGTGTTACCCACTAAAACGGCGGTTTTTTGTTCATTCTTTGGAATGAAATCGATTCGAGGGCTCAACTTTCAGGACGAGAAAGAAAATAAACGGCCTTTTTCATTCTGATTCAAATCTATACTAACTGCCGTGTAAATCAGGGGGTCCCAAAGACTATCGGAGGAGGTGGAAATGGCGAATTACAAAAGTGTTAAAGGGGGATTAAGTTTGGGGTAAGAGGATGACCAAAGGACTGACGGAGGGATGAGAAGTAAGGAGGGCATTGTAAGATGGAAGTAGGTAAGATTGGAAACGGGACGTCATGTCGTGGGGGGAAGTGTACAAGGGCAAGGAGGGAGAGGCGAGAGGTGGACGGAGGGAGGAAAATGTCACGTGGGAGTATACGGCTGGTGAGTCAACAGAACAGGACAAACTAGGAGAAAGGGCGGGCAGAGGACGAGAAAAGAGAGAGGGGCGGAGGAAGGGGAGGGGTGTAGAAACGGTGGGGGTGATTGGCAAGGTGATGCGTAGGACCTCCCATCCCCTTTAAGTGAATTGATAAAGTATCCTTGTGACACTATATAAAACACAATAGTGTTTGTGTGTAATTAAAAACTAATACCACTCCTCTTCCTCCTATCTACCACACTTTGTAAATACTTTTCATAGTCCTTGGGTGGATTTTTGATTTCCTATAACACTGAAATAATCAAATCCCAAAAGCAGTTTTTCCTCACCTATAGCTTTTTAGAAATGTTTTGTATCGCAATCAATGTTGTGTTCATATTTTTATGTTGTTTCAGTTCAATGCCATGAGACTGATTGAGTGCTCAGTGTGTCACCTATATTTGAACAACCATACAACCTTCAGAGTCACTGTGACACCTTGCTGCATAAACTGGTAAGTTTCACAAATACAAGTCATTTCTGGAATGTATGGATTTGGTATAGGGTGTAAATCTTTATCCAGCCAACAATTTGGAAGAAATGCATTGGCTGTTGTTACATAACTGTGTCATGCACCCGATTCAGAAGTTTGATAAGATTGTGTAATGTTCATTTAAAGCAATAATGGCACATTTTTTGAAGAGTGCCCCCAATTTTCAAAATTTGATATTTTGGCACAGTTACGTTGGTAATTGTCTAGGAATCTATACCTGTGAACGTGAATGCTAAAAAATGCGTATTTGTCATAAAATAAGCGATTTTGTAATTGGAATTGGTATCCCAGATTGGACTTTAAGGCAGAGCTGGAAATACTACGATTATGTCCGTCCATGATGAAATAGTGCCACCTCAAGAAAATGACGTCTAACTTGACTTGCCTGAACCAATAAAACAAAGTTCTAGTGGATGAGCGTAGATACGTACATGTCGCTATTTCCCGGCTATTTCATATTGGAAGGCCGTTTCCAGCCGCTAAATTATTATCGGAGATCTCCGATATTAATTATTCTAATTACATAATTCCTTCATTTGTGACACATAGACATTTTCGAGCTTAACCATTCACAGGTATAGTTTACTAGCTAGTTACCAATGCAACCATGTAAAAGTCTCACATTTTTGAAAAATTGGGGGCACTCTTCAAAAAATGTGCTATTATTGCTTTAAATGTTGGTCAGGACAAACTTTGTGATGAACCAGTTTCTTAGGTAACAAATGGATTGCCCTTACATTGCACAGCTGTTTCTTACCCATGCGGTACCCCATACGGCAGCTACGCCTTGTCTACCTTGGCAGCTTACTGCACAGTATACACTGGGCTAGTTGTGATGCAGTAGCTGCAAGATAGGGCTTCCAAAGTTCTCAGTTATTAGGCATACAGTGACGTGTCTACTCTACAGTACCTACCCCTATAGCTACTCTGTAGTTCCCACTGGGTGTTACTATGCCACCATTTTGATAGCAGACAAAGTGATGGCGCTACACACTTGGTCTCTGTTTAGTATTTTTTTTAGGAAAATAATTACGAAATTTGAATCAGGCATCATCAAAAGCCCCATATTTCTGCATCTTTACTAATAAAATGCTAATATGCCAAAAATAGTTTTAAAAATTGACCATGAGAAATACCGTGTATGCTGAAAGCCTGTGTAACCACGTAGCTACTCCGCAACGGTGCCAACAGGTGCTGTATGTACACTATCCGTCTATACAGCCAAAAAAAACATGAAAAATCCTGGCCGGCGAGTGTTTGTCTAGTGGGTAGGTAATCCGTGTCTAATTGGTGGTAGCTGCATACCTACTACCAGGGGGTTGACACTTAGCACCTGTCGTCTTTTGCTCCTTTACCCCTCAATATGGCTATGGCAAAATACGAAAGTTCGTGCATACCAACGAAATTTATGGTCCCTCCTGTATTTATTAACCTCGCGGTATAGAGTTACGTGTTCACCGTTTGTAACCATGATAGTATTGAACTTCGTATTGCAAGACTCGGCTATATATAGCGCCCTCGATCGCACCAAGGTCCATCCCAGTTTAAGGGGTTCCTACACTGAATGTTTCACAATGTTAATTATTTTGTTTTTCAAATACGCCTATTTCAGTTATTTCAAGGTCGAATTTGGTATGTTTAGTATCAAAATTTAGCTCCTTTAATGTTCTTTAGGTTTATTGAATCTATTTTTATGAATCAAGGTTATATATTTTGCTACAGCCCTTGGAGTGTACACATTCGGGTCCCTTCAATTTAAATCCCTTGAAATAGTTTAGTTCCCTACAATTTGTGTAATAAGAACTTAATTAACCGTATATTCTATATTATAGCAATTCAGAAATTCACAGCTTTCATATAACACCTATTTTACGTTTTAAGTCCAAATAGTCAAACCGATTTATCGCCTATCCCCGAGCTTTGCCTGGACTTTTCAGTGCTGTGTCTCACCCCTTAAAATCTAACCTGAGTCGTTATAGTGCCCCCTGTAATCCAAGGCCCAGGGACCACTGTTCGTCCACAAGTGTCATCTCCTTATTTTAATCCTCCTTGCTACTACTATGAAGAAATTGGCCATGTATGCCACTCGGAAAGGCTTAATTATTTTGATAAATAAAATAGAAAAGGCTCACTGCTCCAATTGGATTACTAGTTTATTCAGTGATCATGAACTTTGAAGGCTGACTCAGAGATTTTGAAATATAATTTTTTTGTGTAGTAATTAAAAATAGTCATCTAGAACTAAAGATAGTCGCCTAAAATGCTTAATTCCAATCATATTTTTCATTTTTATGGAGTAAACATTTTTGCACAGTGACATTCACATGTAGGTCTATCTAGTTAGAGGTGATGTGTGTCGAAGCACCTGATTCAGAAATATTTGAGTCAGACCAGAACAGTAATGTTGTAGACATTTGCTAATACTTCGCTTGTGTATCCCTGGGTCCTCATTCAGTTAAACTTATAAATTTGTTAATCTCAAACCACAAAATGTGAACCAACACCTACATAGGTTCTGCTGTTGGGAAATCATTTCAATTCAGTTCTTGGTGTTTGCTTGCTGTAAGATTTCAGATTTCAACTTTGAAATTATATCAAAATGATTGTTAAATTTTGAATTATTTCAAAGTGATTGATTTAGATATCATTGTACTGAAATGCAACACTTTGATTGATGCTAGTACAACTTCAATATTGCTCTTCATCCTAAGTGATTTCTTCAACAAAATGGCACCAATGCTAATATGTTGACAAAAACGAGAGTCTTATATAGTATTTTATATCTGCATAGATCATGATTCGGCACCTGAAGAAGGAGATTGAAAGCAAAAAGCAGTCAACATCTACAGAACCATCCAAATCGCCACTGAAGACAGCCGGAGCTTCTTCTACCATAAGTGAACAACCATCAGAAAAAACAGTTCCCAAAAAACCTGTAAACAAGGTTGTGGCAGAATGGTCATCGTCATCAACAAGAGCAAAAGCAAAAAGTGATGTGAAATCAGTGTCTTCAGTGAGTTCACCCACAACTTCAGCAACAGCAGCATCCACATCATCATCAGCAAGAAAAGAGAAACCCCCAGTCATCTTGCTGGAAGAGAAGCATCCAGTAGCTGAATCAAAAGAAGTACTTCCTGCAAATGCCAGTAAAGGCCTTTCTGAAAGCCATGGCAAAGCTAAAGAATCTGACAAGGTCAGGGGTTCCAGAGTAGATGAGAAGAGCTGTGAAACTGATGAAAAGAAACAACTTGAACCTGTTGGTAAGCAACTGTTCTTGTTGAAATACAGATTGACATAAAATTAATCATCAAGTTTTGTAAGAATTTTGAGAAGCGATCATTGAAAGAGAACATAAGTGCCCTCCGGATCATCCAAGCATGTAAAGAATACAATACATGCACCTGGTTCATCTGAACATTTCAGATATTTCTGCAGGTGATTCTTTCGTATTCTATGCATGCTTGGGTTGTTCAGGAGGACAGGTCTACTACTACTACTACTAAAACCAATGTTTTAAATCCGGTTTTATCCCCGACAATGGGGGTGGCCGGATTCACCTCACATTTGCAGCAAACACCCTTACTCCTTCCTTCCATTTCACCTGATTCAATGCATCCTCCATCCTCAACCCAACCCTCCTACTCTCCTCCTCCACTTGCTGCTTCCATGTCTTCTTTGGACGTCCCCTCCTCCTCAAACCTCCCACCTCGAACTCAAAAAGCCCTTCTTAACACATGCTTGTTATCCTTCCTCAACACGTGCCCATACCAACGTACACTATTCGCCTTCGCCAACCGGTCCATCGCCTCTTCCAAACCCAACATCTGCATCAAATCCTCAGTCTTCATCCTGTCCATCAACTTCACATCACTCTCTCTGCCCTCCTCAGTATCCCCATCTCATTTTCGCTCAGACACCACGTCTCACTCCCATACAGCATCACCGATCTTACACAACTCTTATACACCACTCCTTTCATCTTCAAAGGATATTTTTTCCCTTGCAACAACTCCCCACATTCCCTAAACTTCGCCCATCCATACCTCACTCTAGCTGTCACGGCCACCTCGCATCCACCACCCCCACTAACCTTATCACCTAGGTATGTGAACTCCTTTACTGACTCCACCTCATCACACAACTTTTCCTCCTGTTCCACCATCCCTCCAGCTCCCTTCTCACATCTTCTGCATACAAAATCTCTTGCCAAACTAGGGGTCACTCTCTTCATCTTTGTGCATCTCCCATGAATCCATTTCTGGTCAAATTAACCTATTGACCTTCCATGAAATCGCCCTATTGTCACATATGGATGCTTTTTGTACATATTGTTGATGGTTTTGACAAATGGTCAGTTGTTGTTTTTTTTTTGTCATTACATAGTGACGTATTGTGCGTACGGCACTTAAGGACAGTGTCAACCTTGAGTTTCCGAGTATCTATTTTGGTTTGTAACTTTGCAAATATTTGATTATTGTACGTAAAAGTATACATTTCTATAAAGAAAATTTGACGATGAACCCGATGATGGCATCAGATTAATGTAAAACTTGCCGTATTTTGAGAAAAATACTAAAAAAACATGATTTTGCCCCAAAATTTCCAGACAGCATAACAAAAACAATTTGAATTTTCATGATTTCTTATGTTATTTTTTAGAGACAAGACAAATTTTTCTAGGGACGTTTTTTTCATTTTTAAAAAATAGAGCTTACTTTTCGAAATATAAGGAAAAATGTCAAAAAAGGGTGATTTTTACTTTTCTTTTCCAAAATTTGAGTATATATTGGAGAATATCTTTAGTTAGAAACCGAAAAATGAAAAATTGAGAAAACCGTCCCTAGAGAAGACCGATTGCTATCGTAGGAAAGTTAAACCTTACCTTTTACTTCGGTATTTTTGGAGTTATCTTGTCTGAAAATTTGCCAAATTTTGCGAAAATTGAACATTGAGAAAATCTGTGTTTTAGTAAAAAAGTGACTTTTCACGCCATTTCAAGCTGTCTCTTTCTCAAATAACTTTACCTTTTAACTTCAAAATTGAGTATGTTGTGCAAGTGATGAAAATACATCTTAATGCACTATTGAATCAAACCTCTTTTGTCTTCAACTCCAAAAATCAGAAGAAATTGAAATTTCATCTGGTCTAAATTAGCGCTTTGTTTACATTTTCAAATATTATTTTTCGTTTTTTCCAAGATGCGTTCGCACAAAAGTACATTAAAACAAAAAAAAAATGCGCACGAGCTTCATTACGCAGCAAACATTCACCGCTCTACGGGATGCTGGCCCACTTGCCCTGATGGCTTTAATGTGCGTACCTTCCCTCCGTTTATTAACCCAATTTTTCAACCTGGATCCCGCCATTGCATTTAGTGTGCCTTACTTATTTTATGATCAGGTCACGGAGAATACCCCATATCCCATAGGATTTATCTCTCCCATGAGTGATTTTTATCACTTTTTGGGTAAAAAGTGGTTTATTATACGTTTTGGTGGAATTTTTGAAAAAGCCCACCCCCCCTGAAAAATAAATCTGGCTATGGGCCTGTTTATGACTGTTATTTTTTTCCTTCATTTTCCCCACGATTGGCAGATTTCCTATGTACCACCGCTTTTGAAGTTGTACATGTAACAAATCTTTTTATTTTTTTGGCCTTAGTGTTGGGGTATTTGTTAGTGTGAAGGGCCAATAAATTAAAATAATTTGTTTCCTGTACAATTTTAAAGGGGGGGGGTGTTACATAATGGAACTCTTTTCCCCTGTGCCTGTAGGAGTATAATTATAGTGATCATTACAATCACTTTTTATTTCTTAACCCACCTGAAAGCTTATGGTGCGATATTCTATGTTATTTGATGTGTTGGCAATGTTGCACTTTTGGTAATCTTGCCATTGGGTTGTGCACCTATCAGAACATTAATATGTTATAATTGGAGAGTTTCAGCGCATAGTCAATACATGTTTAACTCTTGAAAATTCAACTTGATTACCAGAGTGATATTCCCTGATTTCAAATTGAAAAATATGCTCAGCTGATTTGAGGATTTCCAAAATTTAACATTCCATCTGTCTCAATATGTAAATACAATCGAAGTCATGTTGTAATAGCCTAAGCTTGGACTGAAACTATTATGTTTTTTCCCAAGTGTTTGTGTATTAAGAGAGTGACTGTCCCTACTCATACTTAAATAATATGATAACAATGTGGAAATTTAAAAAATGTTATCAGCTTGGACGGAAACTACAGTATTTTTTTATCAATGTTTGTATTTAAGAGAGTGACTGTCCCTACTCATACTTAAATCATATGATAACAGTGAAATTTAAAAATTGTTATCATATGTGATGTGATCTGAAAACCCCGCCACATGTCGCAAAGGACAGGTTTGAAAAAATAAGGAAAAATAGCTTTAAAATCTGTTATATTGTACTTTATTTTTGTCAATTGTATGAGCGTAACCTTTGCGTGTGCTCAAAGAGAAAGAAAGTAAACAGTTATGGAAACTTACCATTCAAAGCTCTGCATGGGATAGGTAAAACTCAAATAATAATTTCCCACCTGTTGCGGGGTTTTCCCAAATTTGCATCCATATGTTTGTAATGGAAGGCCCATCTAACAATCTCTATTGTCAGCATAATTAAATTTTAAATATAGCTGTGTTAATTCTTCCGTTATTCGTCTCTGAGGTAGGTGGGGGAATATGTTTTGTCTCTATGATCATTTGAGTAAAATTTGATGCTTAGGTGATTGGAACCAAATTTTGAGGAATAATTGGATAAAATGTGGCAGGAGGGGGAACAATTCTGATTTTGTCTGTAAAAATAGACACCACTGTTAACCATATCATCCTTGTCATATGTTGCAGCTATGGAGTTTGTTATGCGCAGTGACTGTTTCGTTCTCTTCGGCAGCTAGGGTGCCAGGTTTTATGACAACTCAAAAACAACTACAGAAAATGCCTGTTCCACCACATCGCAACATCGCACCAAGGCTGCTGTGAGTATTACTTGCATTCCTTCCCAAGCAAGTATGTTAACCCTCTGTGGCGTTCAGTGACTATAGTTTCTAGGAGTTTATTTTTTCCTTTTTGTTTTCAAAAATTTCAACAAATGATTCACTTTCATTACCATATTGAGAATCAGCATGACAAATGCATTCAAATGAGTCCAAACAAGCCAGTCTAGGGTCAGTGGTTTTTGGAGATGGTCTTCCCAAATGACTTTGCGGTATTTGGGAATCAGTGTTTAAAAGGGTTTGGTCTTTTTGTTAAGATTCCCTACAATTAGGGCATTTGGTGAAAGCTTGAAAAAAGTGGGTCGTAACAGTAGCAAAATACAAACTTGACAATTTTGTTTGAAAAAGAAAAATATAAGGGAGAGTCTTAATTGCTTAATGGAAAAATAACAAACATTCTTGAAAATGTAATGATTATTTTGTGAAGTTTGTTTGGTGAAACAGGGTCGAGTCAGTTAATAGTTTTAAGAGGGGCCTTTGGGTGACGGGGTTTGTGTTACTGATCTTCCTGGTTGTGGTGGCGGGCTGTGCGATCAAATAACATTGAAAACAAGTCATTGTTTGTTATTGATTGAAATCCGATTCAGCTTTCAGGAAATACCTTCCAGAAACAAACTCATTAATTCACACACCCCATTTACCATTACACATGGATAGCGGGCTGCAGCACAGTTGAATGGTCCTGAGTGTCACAATATGAAGGGAAACAATGCATACACCCTGCTGGTGCACATATTCCACACAGTGTTCTCATTGTTATAACAAAATTCCTTTAAAACTTTGCCAAGTGTATGCATTGTTTCCCGGTATATATACCACGGTAAAAAAGCACTTCCTGTTGTGACACTTGGCTGCGACTCCGAAGACCCCTATCCATGTGTAGAGGTATAAATGAATGTTTCAACCCTGATTCCCCCCCCCCAATTGTTTTGAATTTTGATTATTATTTTACCGTTACATTTACCTTTTCTTTAACCGTGTTATGTATTTGAAAAAACAAGAAGACATTAGCCCCACCCTTACTTATCAGATTCAAAAGATGTGAAAGCTATAATGCAAGAGATGATCAGACGAAAGAGAACCGAAGAAGCCTGAAAACTTTCTCAGACAACCCCAGCATCCAATGAAGAAACAGCAAGTTTGTGCAACTGGACATCAACAAATAATAAGACATGTGAGGATTCTATTGGTAAATGTAATGTCTGTCAAAAATGATGCAAAGATTTCAACTTCAGGTGTGGGGTGATAAGGAACATTGCTAAAATAAGATGTCGACTGAGGTGGTGTAAATACAGAATGGGATAGCAACCCGTTGCTTCCGTTAGTGAAGATGTCGAAAAAGGGTGGAATTTTGATCTGGGTTTGGTAAAGGGAAAGTAAAGGAGATATGGCAGTTGAAAAAGGAAAGGAACAGGATGAAAAGCTTGCCTGAGAAAGTATTATCTGTGTCTAGTGTAAAACAGATCAAAGGACTTTTTCCCCAGGGCCCCCCCCCCGCCCCGCACAGGGACTAGGGCGAGTAATAATAATGGATGACAATTGTATATGTAGAAAGTGATGTAGTACAGGATAAACTCTCTAAAGTTGCTAAAAATGCTTCAAAAGGAAATTGCAGTGAGGAGGATCTTATATCAGATGATGAAGAAGGAATCTTGGAAGATATAGTGGAAGGCAGCGATGATGGTGGATCAGAAGTAGAATCAATGGCAGTTGATACTGAAAGAAGTGCTGTAGAGAATGACCATTGGGAGGAAAATGCAGGAGGGGCAACAAAGAGAAAGGGGGAAGAGAATGAGGGGAGAATGAGCAAGAAGGCCAAAATTAATCTGAGAAAAGAGAAAGAAATTACTACCTGTATTGGTAACAAAGATAACAAACTTGTAAAGGAAGGGGTGCAAAACATTTCTCCTTCCAGTTGTGATGCATGCAAAAGGAAGATGGGAGAAGAAAAAAATGCAAGTAAACAGAATATTTCTGATAAGAAAAAGCTTCCTGTTGTGCTAATTTATGGTGAAATTCACTTAGAAAATCTGAATGAATACATGAAAAGAAAAGGTTTCAGTTTTCATTTCCGGGAAGCATCAGAAGTTCATGTGCATAGCGTCAAGACAAAAACAATTGATGAACTCATCAAAGAAGGTATCCATGATGTGAAGCAGGTGAAGCCAGATGTAGTACTGTTACACTTAGGGGCATGTGACTTGGATGCGGGTCATAAACCTAGTGATGTGTCAGCCCACCTTTTGGAACTGATTAGGAAGTTGCATCAAGAATTGCATGTAACATTAATTCTTGTTAGTGAAATTCTGCAAAGACATGCCTCACATCATTCCAATCCTAGCTTCAATGAAAAACTGGGTAACCTGAATAATGAGCTGAAGCTGGCATTACGTTCTTCAGATCTCCCTTATGCTGAGTTTTATATGCTGAAAAAGGGGGCACTTAAACCAGAGAGCTATTTTGATGATGATCAATTGTCTTTGAGCAGCAATGGGTACAGAGATTTATATCAACAATGGACAGGTCTACTTAACTGTCATTTGAGAAGGAAAGAGTGTATTGCAGTGAATCCAGAAACCTCAACATCATCAAAAGAAGAGAAACATCTTGAGATTAAAGAACCAAGAAAAGGAGAGAATTTGGAAAAGGAAACAGAAGGATCTGAAGAGAGTTCTTATGGAAAGAATCTAGATAAGAGTGCAGGAATAAAAAATATTGCCCAGTCCAAAACAAAGAACTTGGATGGTGCAAAAGAATCAAACATCTCTAAGGGCTTAAATAAGAAAGAAATAAGAAAGGGAGAACAGAGAAAACAAGTGAAAAGTAGTGGTAGGCATTCTGAGCGAGATGGATGTACCACAGTCATAGCAGGCCATTCAATTGTCAGTAATCTGGAAGTATCAATAAGTAAGTATAAAAATTGGTACAGTGAGACTGTCATGAGTGACTTTGGTGTTAAAGGTTGCAAAATTCACCTCAAGGGAGTTCCTGAAAGAACTGTTGACTTATTTATCCAACATGATTTGAGTGCAATAGAAAAGATTGAGCCAGATTTGTTGATCTTAGAACTTGGAAGCTATGATCTTACTAACCCAACATGTCACGCAGAGAAGGTAGCAACAGCCCTTGTTGATCTAGCAGAAAGAATTCATCGGGATTTTAAAACCAGGTTAATCTACATATGCGAGATCTTGTTGTCAAGAAGTTACACTCCCTCGTACGTTGCTGGTTTCAACCAAAAGATCAAACTCTGCAATGAGAGCCTTGAGAGGAAGCTGAAGAATAATACCCACTGTTTATTTTGGAAACATTCTGTTGGATGGTCACCAATATCTGAGCACTTTGGAATGAAATTAACTGATGAAGGCAACTTAAACTTGTACAAGAGTTACAGGCGTGCCATTCGGTCAGGTATGAAAACATTGAGTTCTGAAAAAGCTGAGGGAGAACACAAAACACACAGTGAAAGTGTTGAAGATGAAGCCATGGTAAAAAGGCTTGATAAGCTTGGGAATCAGTCTAATGGCAGTCAGCATAAGAGTTTGGAGCAAAAAGGAATATCTCAAGGAGGCATTTCTGGTGATGAACACAGACTTCAAACATTGGACATGTCTAGTCAAGACTTGACGAATGAATTTGTGAAATTGGATGAAGTTGGTCAATTAAAGAAGGATGATAAGGAGAAACGTGAAGGCCAGCAAGTTGGAAATGTTGTTGGAAACAGTAATGATAGCAATAATAGTTGCACAGAAAATCATGCCATTGGTGAATCTGATGTTCCAGAAGGTTCGCTGATGGAAAGCATGGAAGTGGAAGAAGATGCTGAAGAAATTGCTGAGAAAGAAAGTAAGGAAGTAGAAGATAGTAGAAAAGATGATCAAAGTAGCTCAAATTCTGGTACTGGACCTGGCCGAAATCTATTGAAGGAAAGAAGGGAAACAGGAGAGGTAGATAAATGTGATGACAGTACAGGCACTGACAGTGAAACACCAGCAAAGAATGGATCGAAATATCAATTAAGAGTGAAGGAAGTGGATGTTGAAGGGATAAATGAAGAAGCAAGTCAAGGAGAGCATCTGCAAAATCCAGAAGAAATACCAGATTTTGTAAATGATGACGATGGTAGACTTGTGACAGAGGCAGTGGTGATGTGTAAAAGAAGTGACAAAGGCACCAAAATTCAAGATCAGGCAAATATTCAGACGAAGAAGCACAGTGAAAATGATGAGAATGTTAAGGAAAACCAACAGGACAATGAAGAACCAGGAGAGGGTAGCAGACAAAAGAAGGAATATGCTAGTGGTGTGGGTGGAGTTAGGAAACAGCCAAATGAGTGTGTTGATGTTGTAAACCAAGACAATACAGTACAAAGCAAAAAATGTTACGCTACCTCAAGTGATGACGACATCCAACCGAAACCAAATGAGGTTGTTAAAATATCACCTAAATCTTTGGAGGAAAAAGACCAAAATAAGAGCAGAGTCATTAATCCAGAGAAGAGAGAGGAAAAGGGAGAAAGTAAAACTGCTAAAGACAATAATAGGAATAAGGTCAAAGGGAATAAAGGTGTCACCCACTCTGAAGATGGTGACAAAAATGTCATTAGGGAAGAAAATGCAAGTGGAGAACACAATACTCCATCAGCAAGCAAACCTGGAGATAGAGGTCATAACCATTCCAGTGATAAAACAAGTGACCAAACAAAACTGAACTCTGGTGACAATAAAGCAGACAATATTTTTGATTCACTTTCCGCTGGACTTCCACAAATGCAGAAAAAAGCTCATCACAATGTGGAGATGGTAAGACGGGATGCAAGTGCCTCTAAGTCAACTTTAGATAAAACTAAATCAAAAGGCAGCAAATGTGGAGATACCAGCAGTACTGCAGACAGAAACATTGTCACCAACTCTGATAGAAGTGAAAGTGAATCTGTATGTACCCAAGAAGTAGACAAACAAGTTGGAGATACCAGTAATTTGTTTGCAAGTAACACTGGACCAGTGAATGATGTGAATGTTAATAGCAAAGATATGGCCGAGCAAGAGGGCAGATCTAGTGAGTCATCTAATGTGGAAAGTGAACCTGAACAAGTTAAGAATACAGGAAATCAAGAATTACCAAAAAGTCCTTGCAGTGAACATTCATCTGCAAGTGTGGTGCAAACCAAAGAGAGTGAAGATGTGCACAGCAAAGAGGTGACAGGAAAGAATGCTCATGAAGGTGGTGTTGATCCAAAACTAAGAAAAGAAAGTGAGGTTCAGAACACTGCTCAAGAAGGCAAAGACATCAATTCATCTACTACCGAGATCCAAGCTAGAGAGGATGTGAATGATAATAGCAACCAGGAAAAAGACCAAACTGGCAGTTGTAGCAACTCTTGTGCAGGTGGAAGTGAACCAAGACCAATTGAAGAAAGCAGTTCTCAGAAAGTAGTCGATGGAGCTGGTATCACAGATTCTGTTACAGGTGGTAACCAAGCTAAAGAGGATAAGAGTGGTAAGAGAGTTGAAGTGCCCAAACAAAGAAGTGATGCCAATGTTAACTCATCCGAAGAGTTGAATAATATCACCAGGAAAAAATACCAGTGGTGACCATCCGGTTCAACAAGGTCATAATGAGCACACCACTGACTCCTCTGCCAGTGTTTGGACATGATCATTCATAAGGCAACAATGCAGTTTACAGACAAAGAAGCCAATGCCACTACCTCTTCTGGAAGTGAAATGAACAAAGGCAAATGCGACCGATTCAAATCAAAGTGTTTACAAACACAAATCTTCTGATCAAATGAAGACATTCAACTACGTACTACAGAGGTGAATGTCAGACAATCAGTCCACATGCTACTGAACAGAAAATATAAGATTGTATAGCAGGTATTCTAACGGTATGCCCAACTTGAAACTTTCACTTGATGCTTGAGAGAAGTGGGCATTCACGAAGGTTTTGATATTTCTGATAATACCAAAGTAGAACTACGTGGGACTGAAAGTAAAACTAATAGCCAATTTATTGAGGATGATGTTGCATTTTTACCTGATATAAAACCAGATGTTGTAATTTTGCAGCTTGGAGCATTGATCGTAGCAGAGAAAAAGGTAGCTCTGAAAAAGTTGCTTCAAACCTTGGTTCACCCCTCATCCAAAAGCTTCACTATGAATTGAGTGTTAGCTTGTTGGATTAGGTCAACGCTGGCCGCGTTTGAAGCCTCCGACCATGAAACTGGGAGACTGAACTCAATAAGATATTAGAGAGAAAAGTGGAGTGCATTCCATATGCCAGAATTTTGGAAACACAGTGAGATGTGGAACCCTCAACTTAATGTGTATCATCCTGATGGAATTTCACTGGAACGATGTGGGTTTGTTCATACTTTTCAAGAGCTTTAACAAGATGCTTGTAACCCAAGCAGTTACAACTGGATAGTGAGAAGAGTGCAAGATGATCATTTTGGGGTGTTGGGTATGCATGTAGAAGGGTATATACATGGAGCCTGAAAATTCGTAAGAAGTCCTATTACTGAATGCGTTATTTGGAAGAGTCCTTCTGGTTTAAAATGATTTGTATTGTTCTAGACATAAAACATGGGTCGTGAAACTGCCCATAGAGTCCTAAATTTAAACTTCTACACTACGGAAATCAGTACGTACCTTGTCCACGTACTATCGGGTGTTCCACACCCATCGCCAGCTGACAATGTTATGCTGTAGAGTCTGTAATTTTGACCTCATAAGATGTAACAATGACGGTCATAAGAAGTTATTTTGTTGTTTTCTTTCTGGGCAAGCTGTCCAATACTAGCCCATTCTCCTAGCAGGTTGTCTTTTGTTTCAAATATATAGAACATAGTGACCTTAGAATCTATGGTTCTGTGTTCCAAATCCGCAGTTAGAGAACTACCTCAGAAACATAGGCGACAATTAATTGGCCAACAGAGTGTTGGGGTAGAGAAGTAAAGGATGACCTCCCATAGGGTCCTCTAGGCTTGAGGTCATACATACTCGAACAAAAGAGCCAAATCTGAATAGAGACAAAAGACTGGACTTTAGATTCGCGTATGGAACAGCCAGCTTGGGGCCCAAGAAACAATGTCAATAACTCTTATGACGTCGTTGTTACATCTATTACGTCAAATGCAAGACTCCTAGAGCATAACATCATGAGCTGACGACAGTATGTTAATTTGAGAGCATAGTATGTACCTCTAATAAGCTATCAACCACTATGTATAAACAAATCATTTGATTAGATTTAATCCAGTTTGTTATGTACAACACACATGCTTGAGCAACAGAAATAAATATAAAAAATATAAAGGAAAGTGAACACCATCCATAAGTAAAAATTTAAAAACACAACCAAAACCATCAGAGTGAAAGTGTAGGCAAACCAACATAACAAGCAATTTCCACAGTAATGGGTTGGCTTTGCAGGATCCATCTCAATGATAGTGTGACATGTAGTATGTGGGCTCTGAACACTGTTTGACAATCATACGTTCCATGTAAGTGACGTCTCCCACTATTTCAGCTGTTTGTTGTGCAGGGGGCACAAAAGCAGTATTGTCAAGCTTTGGTTGCATGTACCATTACCATGGATAAGTGGAAAATACAACTCATGTTGCAACTTTTTGTCTGGCAAGGGGTCTAAAGAAATATAAAATCTGACATGTTTTTAATGACTTTCGAGAATTTTTGATCATTGTATTTGTCCAGATGGTTATCCTTTGGCCTAAAACCACCAAACACCACTTGTTAATAATTATTATCTAGATTTCTAAAACCAGAATATTATTTACAATGCAATCAATGTTTGGAATTTGCTACTGCAGAGGATTTAGCCTAAGTGGCATGCAGTTGAGGACATTCCTTGGGAAATTGCAATACCGGTATGAAAAGAATTATAGTCCATTGGACTCCATGGTCTGTTGTGGATTGTAGAGTTAAATATAGGGCTCTTGGCTCTACACCAGTGGCATAGCCAGCTTTTTTCTCAGGGAGGGGGACACATATATTTTCAGGGGGGCAAGCATATATTAAAATTTGTTAGTATAGTATATGGCCAATGTAAATCACTAATTTTCAGGGGGGCAAGATTTCCCACAGGGGGAAGCTGTCCCCCTCTGGCTACGCCACTGCTCTACACAAAACACTATTTTCACACTTCATTCTGTTATTATCTACCGAAGCCGGACCATGGCTCCAGTCGGGCTATTGATTCCTTTCACACCCGTCCAACACGGCAAAAGCCACAATAATATTGTTTTTACAAGCAAATAGTGGTATGCAGCTTAGAAAAATCTTTCAGAACAGGTTGGATTCTTCTGTAGCATGTCAGGCTTAGAAAGGGAGGTCAGTCTTTTTCTAGTGAACTGTACTCTACCAGAATTGTTCAGAGTTATTTACCGTGCACCGAGCATTACATGCATCAACACGGAATGAATGCCGATTGGCCTGTTGAGTAGGTCCGCCTCCCCATTGGTTAATCACACGTGAGGTTATCCATAGAACCTGCCCCTTTTATGCAGATATTACAGCATTGCCAACCTCTGAACAATTCTGGCAGAAACTATAGAAATTGAGTTGATCGACACCTGACACAGACTACAGTTAGTGGGAAAGACCTATTATACTGTGAAATAATTTTTCCTATGTTATACTTGGATAAATAATAAGAAACAAGTTGTTTTAATTTTAAGGGACAGAATAAATAATTAAGCCTGAAACTAATCATTAAATCATAACTGGACTAAATTTGAACTTTCCTCCTACATTCTGTATGCATGAAACTTCAATTGTGAATTGATGTGAAATTTCACTGAATAAAGCTGTTTTAGAGTACAATTTAAAGGGAGATTTTGTGATAAGTAGCATCACCCAACTTAACCTAAAAAAATTGGAAGATTTTATACCATTCGATCCATTATCTTAAGTACTCTTACGTAATTCAGATATCATGTGCAGGTTCCATCTGCATCATAAGAAAGTCAGAATTTTTAATGGTTAGAAATTACAACACAGTGACTGTGGTGCATTGTAATACAAGTATTAGCTTATAGAATCAATAGGAATTCTTTTAGGATATCTATTGTACCATACACAAAAAAGGTGTTAAACACTACTAAGTGTACCTGTAATCTTGTATAGAAGTAGTATATACAATTCCACAGTTTGTATGATTTGTTTAACAATTTTACTTTTCTGGAACTTGTTTACTTTTCTGAAATGTGTGAAAGAATTAAACAACTACTTTCAAAAATAATGCTGAAGCAGTATAGCATTGGGGCCGGGTTAGGGTTAGCTTGGACCGATCCCCCCTACTCCATGATGAAATAACGCTAATGTAGTAAAGGGGGACTCAGAGTTTCTAGATGAGGGCGACCCCATATTTTTCAAACAAATCTATTAGTGTTTTTTGGCATGATACATAAGGGCTTGTCACCACATAATAATCTACTGTGTTGAAAGTACCTAATGCTCAAAGCAAAGTCCTTTAATATGAAAAATCACAACTTGTTCAAATGTTCCGTGATCCGGTCAATTTTATAAAATACCGGTATCTATGGCACCATTATTACTGTGCATAGAAATGTTTTACTGCATGAAAACAAAAATCCCAATTCATCTCTAACTGTAGAATTAAGCATTTTAGGTGACTGCTCTGTAGTTCTAGCTGATACTATAGCAAAAATAATTATTATTTTGAAAGTCTCTAATGAATTTGCACTAATATGTGGTGTTAGCTCCTTCATAAAATGCGCACGATACTCCTTGGATAATAAGTTTGGCATTGCCTTGGGCTTTGGAGTTCAGTGCAGGTGTGTAGCCAGCCCGGTGTGACGAGGGGGCAATCTCCTGGTAGGTGCAACCGGTCGCAGGGCAAAAGAGTCCCCAAAAGGGCTGATTTAACATGAATATCTGCCTTCCCGATTTCCTCTCCAAACAATATTCAGAGGGGGCACTCTCTCCTCCCCCTGCCCCACCTGGCTATGCCACTGGTTCAGTGTATGGAGCATTGGCTGATTCCATTCAGCTGCTGCGAAATAGTCTGTGCTCGACTCCAATGGACTTTGCACAAGCCTCCACACATTGTTTTGATGATTTCTAGGCAACATTTGCCTGCTGATTCCAAATCTCGGATGAGGCCACTTTGGCATCATTGAGCATTGGGAGGGGGGGGCGAGATAGGGAGGGGGTAATTTAACAGGTAAATTTGTAAATGTATTCATGTGGAGTTGAAATTTGTAGAGACGTTTTGATCTTGTCCTAAGTTCAAAAAAGTATATTTTGCTATACCTGCGACCTTTTGTGTTATACACTACAGACCAAAATTTGTTCAGGTCATCAATGGGATTATATTTACACCGATCCATTTGTTTCAATGTGGGTTCAATTGTTCGTAATGGGAATGTTAAAACAGAAATAAACTTTTACCTCATGTCAATCTTGCTAAGGTCTCTAACATAGACTAAATGATTAACCCCCATAGTCCCTGTGGGCCCTTCTCCTATTCCCCCTTATTTATATTACTACACATGTCCAAAAAAAGCTGTGTAATCTATTTTGACATTTACAACAGAATGAAGATTTGAGCCCATTTTTAAAAAGAAACTGTGGCATTCTAAATTGTTTACCCCAGGATGACCTGAACCATTTTTGACTTGAGGTGTTAAAAGTAAATGTCCTAGATACGCAACTATACTTTTATTTTAATCCCAGTACCAGATACATGACTATACACCTTTTAACCCATTCTAAGCCTTTACCAATTTTACCCCTGTTAAGTTCCCCCTACCCTATCTCAAAATGCTCAAGGAATCCAAGTGGCATCAGCCAGATTAGATTCATAGGTCCATCTTGCCTAGAACCCCTAAAATATTTTGTGTGACTCTTGTGCAAGGTCACATTCAAGGATTCTTTTGTGCCGCGCCCCAGATAAAACCCATTTTTAAAGTGGAAGGGCCACTTTGGCACTTTTCTGAGCATTTTAGGTACTTCACTCTTGTTTTCTCATGCAGATGCGTCAACATGTATCATTAAGGCTTACTCAGAGATTTTGAACTATATTATTTTGTTGTAAAATTAAAAAACAGTCCTCTATGGTCCGTGGTACATTCTCATGCCTAGAAGCAGATGACCGGGTTCGGACCGTGTTATTTTTCGTATTTATGTAATATCACAGCCTTGGCCAGTTTCTTTTGAGCCTCTATATAATTTTATCTAATACTTTCTCGGTTGCATCCTTTACTTATCCTCGCTTGCATGATTGAGTTTCGCTCTCGTAGGTTCTGCTATATTTTATAATATGGAAATAACTGGTAACTGGAGCTTACACAGTATTGCTGGGCTATTGTATGTGCATAATTACCACTCCCGTCCTATTAAATGGTGTGTCAGATTCAAATAAAGTTTGACTTGGTATGTTGTGGATTGCCTTTCTTTGACCAGAAATTAAGTCGTACATCCAAGTGAGGTACCTTATCTGAATGGGTGATATTTTTGCTGAATAATGAGTTTCATTAGCTGGACCCAATGTGGAGGCCTTGATAATTGCTGTTCATTAATAACTAGCTGATTTAGTGTAAACGCATGTTTCTCTATTAGATGGAACCGTCAAAATTTATAACCTGTGTTAACCAAAATGTAAGGAAGGGGCGAGGGGGAGAAAAAAGGAAGGGGGGGCCTCCCCCCACTTTTTTTTTTTTTTTTTTTAATTTTTTAGGTTTTTTCTTTTTTTAATTTTTGAAATTGGTCTTATTTGGTGTTCTTCTTTATCCCATGCCCTCCTACTTTCCCACCCCTTCTTATTTCTATCTTTTCCCTCTTAAAGAGTAAGAGAAGGATCGGCCACATAACAAGGCAGACAGCACTAGTTAAAGGTTAATTATCCGGCAATTTTCCTTCCCTCTTCCTGTGCATTGACCTTCCGTCTTGAGCATATAACTAGCAACATGTTAAGTTTGTGACAAGTCTTATTAGAAAAATCCTACTAAGACTTTTCATCACGTAACTGAACTTTCCATAGCAGGTCTGTTTTGGCAGCATGTCTTATATATTCAAGGAATTCTTATCCAGTCTTTTGGAAAGATGTGCAGGAAGAGCAGGAGGTGACATCAATGGTTACAAACACAAGTTAGCCACCTGGTCTACTGATGTTAGAGGTGAGGATAATATGCCCCATAGTACAGTACAGCATTCAATAGGCCTTATCACGCTGATTGAGTGCAAAATTTTAAAAGCATGATCCATGCAGATGCTCAACGCATACTGCCGGGCGGCAGTGCTTTGTTCGTTGCATGGGTTGATGTACATGTCAAATTTCATATAATAGTGTCATGTTTTGAGGACTACATGGAATTGGAAGTGTGGGATAGGTGCGGGGGGGGAGGGGTAATAAAATATGCAACCCCTTGCATCAAAAGATACTTTGTTGATCATTTTTCAAAATCTCTAGAATACAGTCAATTGTAGCCATTGCGTAGCCAGGGCGGGTGACGGAAAGGTTGGCTACACAGCCTTATTGTAGCATGCTATTTCTTAATACCGTATGTCTTCCATTGTATCTGAAATGTGTAAAACAGTCAAGATATTAGTTGCTGCACTTTTTAAGAAGCTTAAACAACCACCAGGAAGGGGGGCGGCTGAAATCACATTGATTAAAATATTTTCACATGCACTTCTTTAATAAGGAAATATATGTGCTTGTATACATGGGCATAGCCAGGCAGAAAGGCAGGAGCCTGTTCCCCTTTTTGTATAATTTTGGACATGAGTGTAAAATAAGGTTATTCCTCAATATATTTTCTGCATGAAATAATCCAATAGGAATGGGAACTTTATAGGAGGTTGGTTAGTTCAGTATATTCTTAGTTTAAAGGAGCATTTGCGATTTCAGCACCTTCGTTTTATTTATTTATTGATCACAAGATATGCTTGAGAAAGCTTATTCTCAAAAATTTGAGCTGATACCGATCTGAGGTTTTGAGTTCGAGCCGTGTAGTAGTAGTAGCCTTTTGTGGGCTTAAAATGAGTGCAAGAGGTCTGAATTTTTATGTGTAAGAATAGGATTTTTGGGGGATCACATGACCCTACTGATGGTATAAAATTTCCCAAAACTGGTGCATTGTGTGATGATTGGGGACCCCCCCCCCCCCCTCCCCCCCACTTCCAAATACACCTGGGTCTAGAGCAGTAACTGGGAACCAAAAATTAAGCGTCTTTCGACAGAAATGTAGCATATAAACTTTGCCATAGGGATTGCTCCCCTGGGGAAGTGAAAGGATATGTACTGTGACATTAAATTGTAAGCAGACCCTTAAGCCAGGAAGGTGTTGAGAGTGTAGTCTGACACCCCATCAAAACCAACATCACTTGAAAATAGCCCGGAAAATACCCCCCCCCCCCAATTACACACTTTCTAATAACAGAAAAATAGATGTATTACAACGAATGCATAAAACAACACTTAATTTTTCTTTAATTGTTCTCACATTTTGATTCTCATCTTAAGGCATGCACACTAGTTTGCTTTTTAAATGCGGAAGATTTTGTTGTCTAATACAGGCTGCAATGACATCCCACTCAATCCCGGCTATAGGTTGTCGGAGTTAACTTTAGTGGCATCTAATGACAACATCTCATGAGACATGGTAATTGAAAAGTATAGTGGCTTCAAATATTTGTATATCTTCAGCTATATATTTTTTTACCATACAGTTTTAGAGGTGCAGTCGTAAATCATCAGGTGGATTATTCTGTATTGTGTATCTTGTATTTTCTTCCTGAAGCACTCGACATCCTTTCCAATCCCAAGTCCATGTCCATTGGTGATGCCTGTACTCAAAGTGTTTAGTGCAATTCTAAGCAAAATCGTAGAGCAGTGGTGGCGTAACCAGTTTTTTTTTTAAGTTTTTTGATTTTTTTAATTATATTAAAATGTTGTAGTATAGTATAGGATATATTCGTTTTCACTGTAAATTGGCTGAAAACTGAAAATCACTCATTTTTTTTGGGGGGGGGGGCTGCCCTGTGGGGATCTTGAGCCCTCTTGTCAACCCCCCCCCCCCCCCCCCCCCGTTAACACCACTGGAGCAGTGTATTTAGCACTGCCCATGGTTTTTTTGTTATGGTTGCATTTCATGTTACTTCTTTTCCATGGTTTTGTTAAAGGGTGTATCGGTTGTTTAGTGTCACTAATTTTTTTCTTTGACATGTTTTGGTTTAAAGAGTGTATCTCATGTGTAGTGGCCCAGTATCTACCTTTTTTTGCCATGAATTTGTTTAAACGGCAATGTGAAATAATTTTGTAATGTGTCCACCACCTGATGAATTTGGCAGCCTCAACAGAATAAAACGGCATGTTGAAGATGTTGTGGCAGACTACTGATTCCATGATTCATCCCATCTCATGTTTGGGAAGATAACATAGATCTGGGTGGGGGCACTCCCACTTGGAAGCCACAAGCAAATATGTAAGGCTGTTAAACCCCCTTTTAGCACATTGAAACCTAATATGACCCCAATATTTCAAAAAATCACCCAAAGACCCCATCTGTTGTGAAAATTTTACCACGGTCACCCAAAGACCACTATTTTTTGGGAAACCTGTTTCACCAAGACCATTTTATTAGAAAATTTTTGCAAAAATCTTACCCAGAGAAAAATTTGTCACTCAGAAAGCTCATATTTTTGGGGCAATTTGGTTTGTCTCTCCTGAATGCTCCTGGTGGTTTGGAAGCACGAGCCTTACACCCATATCCATATGCGAGTGCCCCCTCCCCAGGACATAGATATAGCCTTGGGCTATATAACTTCACAGGCTGTATTGGTACTTGAGCCACAGGGAGACACAAGGGAAATACCTTTCCGTATTCATCTGGCTGGGCATCATTTTGTGGGGGAGCCACTTTTGTGCATGGTCCTGGGGTATGTGTAGAATGCTGAATATGTGCCTATATTGTTTAAATGTCTTTTGTTGATGTAATTTATGTGTCTGCCATTTTGTTAGCACTTTTCAAATAGCTTTGAATTTATTTTTGTAATTTAGTTTAAAAGTCAGCTTAAAATTGACTGCTGTCTCATACCCTAGTTTGAATATTTTCAGAAAAGTATTTTGTCCTTTTGCAAGACTTAGTCATTATTTTACAGCAAAAGTTTTCACAGTACTGAATTTAGTCCATTTGCCGGAATTTTGTCACATACTTGCCCTCTTTGAAAACATCCGTGTGAAATTTTGGTCGACAATGATTTTCATTTATCTTCACCCATACATAAAAGAAAATGATTTTCAAAGTTTTCATTTTTCAATTTGTAGCATGTTGAAGACTCAAGATTAAAAACATTCTTGCCCTTTGCTTATGATGTTTATTTCAAAAGAAGAATCTTTGATAAAGTGTTACAAAGTACTCTTTAATTGTGGTGTTTGGAGATTCATTTACAAAATAATTAAAACATTACATGAATTAATTGTATTTTTACAATTTCCTCGCTTATATCTATAGTATAATATGTAGAGTTGGCAAATAAACAAGTGTTTTTTTGAGTGTTTAACAGAACTTGCACGTTGCACGCGGTCTGTCAGTATTTAATATATGTTCTGTAAAAAACAAGTAATTTTCGCTAGCAATTTAATTTCGCTAATTTCGCTACGACCTCCAAATCGCTAAATTAAATGCCGCAATAAAGATAATTACTTATAGTCCCTAACATAGCAGGTTGTTCAAAATAGTATGCTGCAAAAATATGACGATTTGCTAATTCGCTAATTTAAGTTGCCGTGAATTAAAATGTTTTACAGTATCTCAGTCAATTCATCAGGTATTGACCTTTTCCACAGCGGCAAGCTGCAAACACTAAGTTCCCAATTTTTTTTTTAAATTCTCTCTATAGTATTTTCCCGGGGAAGATTTCAATCTTTTTTTTTTTTCGATATATCCTCTTTGAATTTTTTATAACTTGAATGAAGTGGGTGTTTTTTAAAGTGTTTCGGGATGTTTCCCTTTAGAATTGATATATAAAAAAGAAATTTGCCTGTTTCGAGCTGTAGCGCCTCAATACCGTGATTGGGCCATAGATTGGGTTCATAGGCTATTTGGTTTATAACTATGCACTTCCCATCCACAAATTAAGTAAAGTCCCCCTTTTACTTGTTCCTTTAAATTGGATGTGGAAAGTTGACCTTACAAGAGCAGCTCTGTTCATGAGTCACTTGGTCTACACAGTCTGTTAAAGGATATTCAGAGATTTGGTGGTACTTCATAACCAATCCTGTTTTGCCCTAGGTCTCAAAAATTGTATTTGTCCTAGTCTATTTGAAATTTTAAAGTTTACCAAAAACAAAACATATTTGCAATCTGCAACAAAAGGTTATCCAGAATGCCATTGAAGTTTGTACACGATATGAGGGTGTAGTTATTTACTTATGTCCCTCTTGAATCTGAGATTTCACAACGGTACATGTTTTTGAGGTGACCCCCCTCCAAATTAAAATTGATGTAGCGTGAAAAACGAAAAGAGGTACAGAGCTCAAATTTTCAGGATTTTAGGTTCTCATGAATATCTTTCAATACACCAAAAAGAAGAAATCCACGAGGTGATGATGGTGTACTCGAATTGTAATGGCATGGAATGACACACAATATAGGATATTGGATTTATTTCTCGATTCGTCCACAATTAACAATTCCTCCTTCCGAGTAACATATCTAAAGTGTTCTTAGTTATACTCATCCCCAATGTACTTCATTTCTGAAACAACTGCTTCACAAGTTGTCAAAAAGCTGCACCCTTTTCAGGTCCCTCCACAAAAACAAAAACAAAAAAAGCCTTTTGGCCCTAGAGGCCAGAAAAGACTTTCAAATTCGGAAATCATGTATTTCGAGATGATCTGACATGTGCCAGGTAGCACCAGTCCAAATTGGGGATAAATGAATGTTCTTAACACCAAACTAATTGCAAAAGAAGAATTCTCTCCAGAATTTAATTGAGAAAACCTTCAAGAACAATTATCAAAGTTTACCAAAACATTTTTAAGGGGGGGGTAAGATTTATCATGGGTCACAATATGAAAGGTCAAAATGCGTCGAAAAGTATGCCATCATGTTCGTCATCATTTCAATGATTAAAACATGTATAGTTTGTCCTATCTGCAGGTTGTGTTCAATCTTCCAGTTGAAGATAGTAGCTGCACCTGTTTCATATAATAACAGATGAACAACATATTAACACCATTGCACGATGAGCCCCAGTACCAAGAAAGATTTTGAAACGCTCTCGTATTGACTGTTGACGGACATGTGATATTGTTGCAAAATGTCCCCGACTCCATATGGTCCTCAGTCATCAGTTCCCGGAAGGTACTATACACTGCAAAAATAGCGGGGTGTTTAGAACGTGGTGCAAATTAGTGTTTAGAGATTTGACACGTCTTTAAAATTATCCTAAACACTGGCATCAAATGTAAAACACCTAATGTCAAATCCCTAACATTTTGGAATTAAACATGTTTAGATCTAAGGTTTTATAATTAAACAGACATTTCAAATGTTTAGAACGTGGTGTCAAAATGTGTTTATAGTGTTTTATTTCGAAGCACTGTTTTTTGCAGTGTAATTGTTTTCCAATTTTGGCCACAGTGTCTCAATTCTAACAATAAGAGCGTCCAAAGAGATATACCGCCGCACAGTGGGCCAGAATCACCTCAAGCTGGCCAAAATCAAAATTACCGATGTGACTTTTTATGTTTTTTTTATGTCGTTAGGGAAAGAAAAACCTCCCAAAGACACTTTATGTTTAAATGAATTTACTTTTTTAAACGATTTTTTTAAAAGATTTTAAAGGTTTCAAATCGCACGTAAATGAACAAGCATGGCTGTTTGCTCTAAAATGATAATACCACCAAATATAAAACTTCCTTGGGACGAGAGGGAAGTAATAAAGATCCATTTTTTTAATGGCCTCTATCTACCACATGATTATACAACAGATTAAAATACACTAATGAAAAATAATGTGTAGAACATTTAAGGGGAAAAATCCCTTTTTTTGACCGCAAAAAAACTCTAGAAATTACTTTTTTGAAAAAGATGAAAAGTTAGGAATCCCGTTGATTCCCGTAATATTCTTATATCACATTTTATCAAAGCCTATGCTTCAATGAATATTACGTTATTTTGTTTGCACTTTGCCACACTGCATGTTGGAGGTATGTTAAATCACCACCCCTATGCCAAAAGGCGGTTTGATGAACAATTCAACTTGCCGCAGCAACGCGCTGCGGTATGTATGCACTATTTATAGTCCGTCTAAAAAATCAATATTCGTTAGAACATTCCAGCAATTGAAGAGTACAGATCTGTATTCTGATGTAATAATAATTATGCAGCATATCTGTGGAAACCATATTCCCATATGACCAGCATGTATAAAAGACGAACAACGGTCCTTTACTTAAGAAGAATCATGGAATAAAAGTTATTTTGAGGCTTTTGCGGAAATTTGTAGATGCATTGTTTCCTAGAGTATTAAAAATAAATGCCAGGGAAAAATCGTGAACCAGAAAGTCTGCAGCTCTTTCTGCCTTTCACAGTTCTTTAAAAAAGTAATACTTTCCAGCCAGAAAGTCAATCCAAATTCATATTGTAAGGAATTATGAAGTATTCTGATACCGGCTAAAATGGTATTAATGACACGTCGTGAGGGGAGGGGGTAGACTTATCTCAAAGAACCTTATGAAAAAAGGTCGATTGGGAGTGGGAAAATCCAAAAACCCGCATTCTTTAACTCTAGGGGGTCAAAAGGTTAGTATCATTTGTCCGTAAGAAAAATGACGAAATAGCGAACGCCCCCAATCAAATGTGAGTCACTTTTTGATGCGAAAATAGTTTCCCAAGTCCTCACACATAATCAGTGTCTTATGCTTTAATGTGTTTTTACCTTCCTGCAAGCAGCATTCGAAAAACGGTATTGAAAAAGCTTTTAAAATAGCATTTTTTGGCATCATCACCACTTTGGTTTTTGTTTTAGTAAACATTTTTAATGATTTTACAAATTTTATGCAGATCAGAGTGAGAAAACGTTATTTTGATGACGGCATATCTCCCTTCATCCCAAATAACATGACTACAAACCTGACTATCACCCACCGCCAAAAGGAGGTATCGTTATTTATCTTGTTAGATATAGAAGCTATTCTACTACTACACACAAGGGTAGGGGTCGCGTCCGTGATTTTTTGAAAAGTGGCAAAAAGGGCATTTAGGGATTTAAGGGGTATATTTCAAAATCTACAGTTTTATGGTCCTTACACTCTATCGGTTTCGATGTTTTTATGGACTTTAAGCGATGTTCCAGGGAATTGTGATAATGTCATAATTATTTTTAAAGGTTACGAGTAAATTTTCAATGTATTTGTGTTTATACGTCTATAATGACGTCACATATACTCAAACTCTCATGTCCAAGACCTCCTATCTGTTAATAGTCATTGTTTTTATGACCGCCTTTTAATGGATGACCATGCTACTGTGGAACCAATCAGAAGACATTTTTTGATGACGTCATACATATTCTAAATATTTTAACCAGCAATTTTTCTCATGTGTCCAGAACCCTATATGCTAAATAGTCATGGGTCATTTTATGGAATGCATGCTATCAGGACCAATCGGAAAACAGTATTTTGATGACGGTCGTACATTTTCTAATATTATTTACCCTCAAATTTCGCATGTCCAAGAATCCCCCTAATGCTAAAATTGTCATTGTTTTATATGGCTATTTTAATGATGCAATGCATATTACAATGCCAGCAGAAAACAAGTATTTTGATGACGTCATATTTCTAAATAGTACCAAATCAAATTTCGCATTCCAGAACCCCTTAAATGCTAAAATTGTCATATGTTTTTGGGCTATTTTATGGACTTAACTGTATATTATCAATGACCAAGCAGAAAACAGTATTTTGATGACGTCATATCTATATTCTAAATATTACCACCCAGCAAATTTCTCATGTCCAAGTACCCCCTATATGCTTAAATAGTCAATTGTTTATTGGTCATTTTATGGATACAATGCAATTTATCATGACCAATCAGAAAACAGTAATTTGATGACGTCATCTATATTTCTAAAAACCTTACCTTCAAATTTATCATGTCCAAACCCCTAATTCAAAATTGTAATTGTTTTTAATGGTCCATTCAATACATACAATTAATTTTTCATTGACAACAAGAACAGCCATATTAACGACGTAATACAAATTTTTAAAAAATACTACTTCCAGACTCAGCGTGTCAACACACCCCCTAATATACCTTAAAATTGACCAATCAAATCAACCTTCCTAATTTCACAACAAATATTTTTGGCTAATCTGTGAATTCAATTCTGGCCCATGGCGCCGTTTTTCTTGCATCATGACATTTGCTTCACACATGTCTGCCTTGTAAAAGACTTATCTGTCATAAAAAAGTAAATATCTTAACGACAATTAGATCCCCTAGGGGGAAGATTTTCAAAGTATGTCCTCCTGTTATTAAACGGTTCTTGCAAATTCAGTCCAGGGGAGTCGCGTTTCTATAATGGTTGGATGTATTGCCTTTCCCGTTGGCATTTTTTTTTTTTTGCATAAACCTGTCGTAAAATTTAATATCTGTCTGACTTAGATCCCCTATAGAAAATGTCTTTTTCAAACTTCAAAAGGTGTGCTTTTTTTTTCTATTAAACATTGAAAATGTCTTGAAGTCAGTCCCAGGACGTCGCGTTTATACATATTAAAATATTTTCGAAGTTCGCATTTTTTCTACCATACTCAATCACCTAAAAGTCACTTGAAATTTTAATAGAGCGTAAATTGTTGAAAAAGTAGAGATGCATGTTTGGTATTTCCAAAACTGTCCAAAACACTGGACAGAAATTACATTATGGAGTCCCCGATGTGGTTCGCCATCAGTGGCGCACCAGACCTTTTTTGTTAAAGTGATTTTTAGGGGGTGAAGTGCTGGGGGGGGCAAATACCAAAAATGTGGATATTTTTAAACCAATTTCGGACAAAAATCGCGGATTGTTTGCCAAAATTTTGGTGATATTTTGGGCTTCAATCAACTGATTTGCCAAAAATCCGCCCATTTTTTTTTCTTTACCGAACCGGAGGGGGGGGGGGGGGCGGGAATGGGGTTTTGTGGTTGGAAAATGGCCCCTGGCGACGCTACTGGATACCATGGTATTTCCTGACTGTTTCCCAAGGCTGCCCTTGCAAGGACTCGATCTAACAGCAGTTTCGCCTCGGAATTGCTTCATCATGCGTGGAATACCTGAAGACGAACTTCAAGCCGCTGATAGTGAGATGGATCTGGTACTTGGCATTTTTTGAATTTGATCAACAATCTGTACATTTCCATTGACGTTTTGCCGTCTTCCCCTTCCAATCTGTTTTCTAGTCAATTTGACTAGTTGCTTTTATTTCTTGTTTTGGCTTAATGAAAATAAGGATCAGTTAACTTAGAATATACTTTTTCTTGATCCCTCCTTCGTTCCCTAACAGGATTGCAACGCGACTTACCTCAAAATATTTTTTTCAATCATCCGACTCATCCGCCCGGTGGGTCTAAGTATAGTATGTGTGACCTATCTTACCTGCAAACTCGATCTGCTCTAGAAAAAATACAATTTTTTTATAGTTTCTGTCTGCAATCAGACGAATTAACAAAACACAAAGAAGGTGTCTTCTACAAATGTCTATGGAGCCCATGATAACAAAATAAAAAGTCGCTCATAAATCAACTCAACATCATATCACTCGTAAACAAAAATATAAGCCACGAGGATCCACGAAATGCACCTGCAAAACAGAAATTTGACGGGGGTTTGACCCCAAACTGTTTGGAGATGGTCTTAACCAATTAACATAAATCCTAATAAAGCAACAAAATATTGATAAATCTGACTGTTGATTGATGGTTGGTGATCGGTCATATTCCATTATCTGTTTGGCTGTTCGTTTGGAATTTGGCCTTGTTTGATTAACCTTTAAATCAGAATATCAACGACCGAGGGAAAATCCAAATAAACAGAATTGTTCTCACAAAACTCAACAATATGTATACGTGCATTTTAACTTCTAATTTCTTTCAGCTTGAATGATTTTTGAGTGCTGAACGAATCGTGAACTTGACACCTTCATAACGACATATCGTAGGTTTAACTACACAAAAGGTTAATCTGTCAAAACATTATACGAAAGCGTATTGTTTTTTTCAATTTTGAAACAAACGCCGTGGTAAGTTCCAATGCAAGCCATCCCCTATGTTTTGAATGTTCTTGTATATCTGTATATTTTTGGTATAATACTTGTATTCCAAGGTGGATATCATGCCGTGTATCAAAACACTATTATAAGTAGGGGTCGATTTTCGAGATCAGGCACGATTGTACGCGCAAATTTATTTAGGGTATCAAAATCATTGAAAATACAGAAGTAAGGATGTTTTTGCACTTTGGTGTGCATGTTCATGCTTTAGGCGTGATTATTTCGATTCTCGTGATCAAACTTTGACGTCATTGCCCATAAAAAATTATGAAAAAAATGTGGATTTCTTGCCGATTTTCTGCTGCGTTACTTGATGCTGTGAACATGAAATGACGCCTCAATGTAACAAGAAGAGGTGAGCAGGATGGAGTGGGAAGTCCTCTCAAACCAACATCAGATGAGCAACACTAACTCATCTAAAGAAGAAGGCTACATTTTCCACGGCGGCTATAAAAACAGAAAGTGAGCACAAAACTAAAGTCTTATACCCGGATACAATATTCAAACAGGACGAGTCCTTAAAAAGGACAAGCTTCTCTTCGCATTTCAAAGTGCACAATTTGTGAAATTAAAAACAAATTGAGTTTTTGTATCACTATATTGGTATGAATACTAGCAAGGCACCATCATAATGATCAACCTTATTGTGAAACAAAAGCAACATTCAGTTTTCATGTTACTTTTTTCTGATCCAACAATTGGTATTGATTTTGAAGTAGAAATCACATTGCAATGAACACCAAGCTTCAGTTTAACATACTTCCTGTTTAAAGGAACTTCTTATCTAGTGCAAAGGCCAAATCACTATGGTGTAGTATACCTGTCTACATTGCTGCACAAAAGTTGTGCCTTTTTACCACACATGAAAATATTAGTCCTGGCTTGATGAAAATAGTTTCCCATGCTATCAGTGTTAAAATTATACATACAAACAATGTAATTCTGTACCACAAATGTGTATATATTATACATTGGAAGTCCTTATTTTTGGATATAAATTGGCTATAGAATTCATTCTACAGTTAATTTTTGTCAAGCAAAATTTTGCACTCTGACCCACCAATCGAGACAAAATGTGCCTGCTACCTTAGGTGCGACTAGTCTCATTTAGTACAAGCAGGGAATGTCACTATCACTAGCGGTGCAAGTGGGTATGTCATATCACCGACCATGGCCATGCATGGAAATATGAGACTCTTGAAGTCAATAGGCAGTATCATTACAGCTGAGAAGTGTAAAACATGTATGGGCTGTATAGACACAATAAAACGGAGTACCATTGCATGAGGGTTTGGTCAATTCAGGATTAATCTTCTGCCTGTCGAAGAAAAACCTTCAATTTTCAGTGGAAATTGTCTTATATTTATCGTAATGTTTTATCACGATTCAATCAGGGTAATATTTGGACTAATCCACAAAACGTGGTCTCTCCTGTAGGGGTAATTGGGGTAGTACTAATGTTAGGTACAACTTTGGAACTAACGTTGCAGATGTCACTATACCTATTAAGAACGTGCATTTTGATACACATACTGAATATTAAAGGGGACCTATCTGTACATCACCTTCTACTGTTACGTCTCGTGACGCTGAGGTCAGAAATACCCTTGAAACACAAAATGAGCCTTGTTGGCACAAAAGCTCTGAATTTTATACAATACTACACGGATATTAATACATTTTAAATCAGATTGTTTCAAAAACCAATTATAATTCAATATGCACTCAAGGTTAAGATTTTACAATCTTATTTCTAATTCTTTTTTTAAATCTCAAGTTCTTATCACCTTGAATTCATAATCACTTTCACCTTGTTCCGAACTGCCTGAATCCTTTCCAAAAAGATTCATCACAAACATCCTTTCTGAACTTTAAAACAGATTATTTTTATAACCTGGTTTTTTTCCCGTCTCATAGCGCGTAAACACAAACAATAAGCCTTTGGTTCACAAATGATCTGAATTTAAACAATACTACTGATTTTAATACGATTTTAAAATCAAATTGTTTTTCCAGAGTCTGGATTGTCCAAACACAATTACAATGCCATAATGAGATGCACTCAATGGTAGATTGTACAATCTTAAAGGTCTACGCAGTTGCGATGACTTCTGCTATCTTAAAGCAGCGTTTCAGTTTCAAGGCATGGGTTCAATCTACACGGGCAGCGCAGATCCAGATCGGATCCATATCTCGTATCCAGTTTGCGTCCTACACGGGCAAGATCCAGAACTTGCACTCGTACATGGTGTGTACACGCTTGGGTTAGTGTCGCTCACGAGCTATATTTATAGTGTCGTTGCACTTTAAGCGCGTACTTTTAGGTAACCGTAAAGTATTCCTCGATCCCCACGGTTACGCGTAGCCTATTCACTTTACGCTTCGAAGGTCGCCGTACTTTCGCACTCTGTCGGGCCGGGTAAGTTCTATAAACGGTCTCCGGTGATTCTGATCTCGGGGAAACGGATCCGATCTGGATCTGCCTCTGCCGTTTTATCCTCCGATGATAAAGCCTCACAGCGAAGACTCAAATGACAACATGCAAATTCATATAAATCCACGGGAATAATGGAATCTTCTCTCAGTCTTTAGATAACTTTGTTCAGTTCGGCAGATCAATACGATGGGGTTTGACCCTCGACGACATTAATAGTCTGCAATAATCCAAAGGCACCATCTTGATCCTGTCTATCGCAAATGTCCACTTTTAGGACCACAAAACTGAATCCTTTTTTAATTTCAAAAAAATGAAGCCTTTATGCTTTGCAAAATAATACACACGGTTAAAAAATTCCCGTAAATTTACGGAATTTCTTGCCGCATATTTTCCAGTCATTTTAGGGAAATTTACAGGAAATTTCGTCAATTAACGGAACTTTGACAGTAAATTTTACAGAATTGTCTCATATTACGGAAAGAAAATGTGTATTTTAACCGAATTTTCCCGTAATTTAAAATTACTGGAACCCAAAAAAAAAGTCCGGAAATATGCTGCCAGAAATTTTTGAAATATTCCGTAAATTATACATTTTTTATGTTTTTTTATTTTTATTGTTTTTTCTAAACAGAAATTACCGGAAATCTGTTTTCCTTAATTTACGGAAATTTTTTAACAGTGATGGACGTCAACTTTCAAACTCCAGTGGTTAGCCAAATATCAGCACTGGACTGCCCCAATCTAGAACTACCCTCTCTGAAGATAATTTTCTTCTTCTCACAACGTTGTTTTATTTACATCTCTCCTATATTCACATCTGTTTTTTCCCATCCAACACCGCCATTACAAACATCATGCATAAACATACTAACCTGTCCAATTGTAAATCTCACACAAATTACTCATCTGCCAATTGCATCATCTTACATTAATATGACATCATGGAAAACTTCCTAATTTTGCAATCTGTTTGTTCAACATACAGCAGATGAAAACCCCAGCTAATTCATAGTACTTCACCCAATCTTCGCTATCTTGTAAACAACATGTGACCTGATCTCGCACTAGGGTAATTCCATATGTCATCCATAATAAACAAAGTACTTTTCCTGTGAGAAAATCTTTTCTCAAGTAAATGGGAAATAAAAAATATTTTCTAGTCCAACAAGAGGAATAATATAACAGCCTGCATTATGTACCACTCTATGCAGCGTCCGACATATACCATCAAGTCAGGGCCTCAGTAAGAGATATGTATTGGGCCCACATATACTCGGGGAATTATGCATACACGAATGTGCATAATTATCCCGGGTGCATATGATTTAATGCATATACATGCATTCTTACGCATGTACATGCAGGTAATATAGGTTTTTACACATAACATATATTACTTAACACACTTGATATAGCCAATATAACAAAATGACAAAAAGCAAAGACATCAAAAGCGAGATACAAAAACCATCAATGCAAATGAGTATTGGGGTTTTTCTTAAACCCAAACCCCCTTTTAACATCAGTGCTGAAGCTCTCATTGCTTGGTGGGATTTTGATATTCCCAAAGATTTGGAGACCACATAAACTATCACCAATCAATTTTGTTGATCCCAGGGAAAACTAGGCGAATTGTTTCTAAACCCCTAGCGTATAGGCATAGCCTCGTCCCAGAACCCCCCAGATTTACCGGAAGGCGGTAAAATTTTTTGGTAGTAATACGAAGCTAATATTTTCTCATTCACCCTGTGGAGTTCCTTAGGGCTAAAGTAATTTTTTGTTTGGAAGTTACGAGCTCAATTACTCCATTTTGGTCGAACCCTGATATTCATTTTCCACAGTACTCTATGGGGCTTACAATCACGTTTTTAGCTCTCACAATCAACCAGATTGAAAATCGGCGCGAAACTTTGCAGATTGTGTTTGGGGTGAAGACCCATTTTTCTCAAGAATGGGATTTTATATAGGCCGACTTATCCCCCCTTTAAAGTGCATTTCGTGTTCGCTAATACCTTGAGAAAACGTATCCCCAATTTCATTCATCAGCATCACCTGTACGTTTTGGTGACAATATTGAGCAATATTTGCAACACAATGCCTCAATAAAGACCAATGACTATAGTGTCTGGTTTACGGCAGAAAATACCAAATTGCCCATTCTTGTAGGGATTGCGATTGGATCTGTACGTCAAATTAGGCACACACAATAGCCACGTTCAAAATTTTCCAGCAACTTGTTTTGAGAGGTAAGTCGCGGGGAATGATGTATTGCTTTTATCAATGCAGTATCGTTATTTCGTAACGTTATTAACAAATTCCTATTACCTTGCTTATTGCATTCACTTTATGCACTGACATGTTACTTTTTGCTGTTCCTTTTAGTAACAAATCTCACGCATAACATTTGAAGTCCAGCAATTGGGGAATGAACCTGCTCAGCTTGTGAAGTCCAATTCCTGGTAAGTAAACTTGGTATTTTAACATCTTATTGTTTATTTGTGTGCTTGCTTTTTTATAAGTTGTTTATCTCTTTTCCCGATGGCATTGGCTTGATATTATTTTAATGTGGACTGTCCTATGACAAAATTACTGGATGAGCTAAGTAACTTCGACTCGTAGATAAGTTAACTTCCGACTCGTAACAGAAAGAGTGATCAACACTATATTCATTATATTCGATGGATAGTTTTTTTTATATAAAAGTCCCAAGTACTGAGGACAATAGTTGTGCCACGATTACCTCCAAGCCAACCCTCAATAGCAGTTACAACGGACATTTCGTGAAACCCACGAGCCTCGGTTCCCTGCAGTTTAGCTTCAACAGTTGAGATTTTTATACATCTGAACCGTTGGCATAAGTTTTTAGTATAGTTTTATATGTCCTAATCTTAACTTACAATTCAATCTGCTCCAAAGAAATCGTATTTTGTATTGTCTGTCATAAACGGATAGAAATTAAAACACAGCCCTGTGTCTTATGGTGCACCGTATACAACATTGTCATTACATTACACGCACCATCAGATTGAATGTCTTGGAAGTCTTTGTCCTGTCTCATGTTATTTGTGTGTTTTGTTGTTGGTTTGATGAATTAGAACACAAAGGCTTTGCTTTGGGAAAAGAGAAGAAACGCCACCCTTTGATTTGATCTGAGTGAGCAATATAGATCAAAATGAGAGGAGCAAAAATGGACCTTTAAACACTCATTTTAGTAAGGTAGTGTGTGCACGGAGTTGGTGTTGGGTATAGCGTGGGTGTCATTGAAGTGTTGGTGGTGAGGGGTTTTGGGACATTCGAGTCTCACTGTCTGGTTATGTCAAAACCTTTAAAAAAACATCGCTTATTTTCAAGCTGCTAAGCTCCTGGATGTATGTTCCCCAAACATAACAGAAACCTTATTGGATTAATGTTTGACTCATTTTATCATTTATATATATTTTAGATTAAGAGAACAAATGAAAAACAACAACTAAGACAAAGACACAATATTACCTGAAAAATAAGGGTAAGTTTTTTGATGACAATGATCCATGCTTGTTTTCCCAGGTTTGTTTTTGTTCTGAGCAATTATATAATGTATTCATTTTTGTTCAATAACTATAGCTAAAATACTACACTGAGGCGATTACTGAAAGTACATTTATGAATCTAAACTTTACGATAGAGAGAATGTTTTGAAAGGGCTTCTGATATCAAATCAAAGATATGAGGTCAATATTTGTTCAACGTTGAAAAAAATTAAAAAAGTAAAATCAGGACATTATTAATCTCACAGTGCAGAATTTTACACAGTTACACAGTGTAAATTGTTACAGATAGTTTAACAGAGGTTACAGGAGACTTAAATGTAGCTTTACCAATTTTCTATGTAAAAAAGTGACCAGTACGTATAGCTTTATAAAAAAGCATTGACAAATAAAAGCATAAATTCCCCGTCTTGGTTTAGGCCTGTGTCTTTGCAACATATTATTCGCCGCTATGAGTGCTAGTCGACCCCATACGATGCCTGCCCCAAGGGACCGGGGTTTGACGGCACGGTCACTATAATCGGAAAAAACCTTCCAAACAAGTAAAGCCTGGATTATTTGATAAATAATGCAGAAGTGGTTGCACGGTTGCTCATGCACAGCTTTTAATATTTCCTATAAGACTAAATATATGAGAGGGACAATACACCCTAACCCTCACGTCGGTCTAGCCTATCTCCCGGGAGGAACTGAAGGAGTAATGGAAGAGGGGAACAAGAAAAGTACGCAATTCGGGTGGATTAGAACAAGGGACCTCGGGCCCAGCCCATGACACGGGAATAGCACGCTACATTTAAATTTTTTTTTTAAGGCGTGTCGCTGGACCGGACAGCGATTTTCGTGCCCATATGAGTTTGGTTTGCTGGGAAAAAAGTCACCGCTACTTTCTGGACTTAGTGCATTTTTCTCAAAACACAGTGAGTTTTGGTGAGATTAAGCTGTAGGGCTAAAGCAAGCCTCTACCACCAACGAAAACACTTTATCGATGAAAAACAGTTTTTCGAATGAAAAACAAAGTTTGTCAAGGAAAAAAAAATTATGAGGAATATATTTCAAAAAATTGTATCAAATGATATAAGCTGCGTTTTCGTTTTAAATACACTCAATTTATCAGCCGACACACAAGTTTTCGAAAAACTGTTTTCCAATCGCAAACCGAGTTTCTTAAAAAAAATGAGTTTGTTGTTAAAAACTGCAGTTTATCGATAAAAACAGTGCTTTTCAATTTAGTAAATATATTTTTATGACTTTCTTCGGATCGAAAAACAAACTTCTTCAATAAGGTCTATTTATTGAAATTATCTCGTTTGTGTTATAAAACTCAGTTTTCAAAAAAATGTCCTAAAACTAAGTCTAGTCGATAAGCCATTGTTTATCCCATAACTTTTTTTCCTTTAAAAAAACGCGGTGATTCATATGAGAAACTATGTTTTTTGGTTTGATTTTCAGGTGAAAAAAACCTTGTATGAGGGTAGGACTTAATCGCTTCTATTATGACTATAGCGTATATGAACTAGACTATCTGCACATTTCTGGGTCAATATAGCCAAATTGTATCTAGCCAAAAAATATGCAATTCAGGCCACTATTCCCTCACCCAATCCTCTTACAGGGACAGATAAATTAATAAACGATCTTATTTTTTGCAAGGCTTTGGTAACTTGATTGAAACGCTTGTGATCTAATCTAGTACGAATTATGCCTTGCAAAAGTATAGCCAAATATCGCCAAAGAGTCGGTCAAAAAGATCAGGTCTTTTCCGAAAAGATGCGATGACATTATCTTACGTGAACCAGTCCAAGAAGATGACCTGTATTCAACATTCTATTTGAAGACCGTATAACTACTGTGAACGTTTTGAATTTGTTTATCAACTTACTAGAAAAAAACACTGATACTTCCCGATTTAATGTGCTTGACTAAATTTCGATGGGGGGAATGTGTGAGTGCAATTCGCATCACACACACAGTTGAATTATTGTGAGGAAAATTGCTATACACGGCATATACATAGGTCTATATAGGGAGTCTAAGGAATATTGGAAAATTGTTGAAGAGTGTGTATTTTGACATTCCTTGGTATGGTCCGTTGCAACACCCCAACATCTGGGAGTTAATTTGAACACCCTGGTTTTTCAAATCAAAAAACTATGTTAACATTTGAATGTTCAACATTAGAAACTTGAAAATCGGTTTCTCAACTCAAGTTGGAATTTTTAACAAAAAAACATACAACTTTTAAACAATGCTTTGAGTTGATGTTTTTATAATTAATTTTGTGCAGTTAAGGCATGTATTTTAATTTAACCTCTGTGAATATATCAAGACCCTCTAGGAATATTTTCCACATACCCCTCTCTTGAAAATAAAATATCATCAACATCACGTTAAACCCTCTACCTGAAAGTACCAGTATTACAATCGAAATTCACGTGAAAACGGGTTTCGAAAAATATCAGTAATGGTGATCCAAAAATTACAAATAAGATTCCACACCACTAAATAGATCTGGGGCTCGGGCCCCAACGCATTCGTAAATCTACGTGGATACTATGTCATGCCTGAGTGGACCAATTTATCCAAAAGCACCTGTG
Organism: Ophioderma brevispina; assembly: GCA_023653785.1. Classification (NCBI taxonomy): domain Eukaryota; kingdom Metazoa; phylum Echinodermata; class Ophiuroidea; order Amphilepidida; family Ophiodermatidae; genus Ophioderma; species Ophioderma brevispina. Next base: position 104,952 of record JAMKCH010051469.1, read on the forward strand.
TAAATGGTAGGAAAAGGTCTGTTATGTAAGGACATACGCCATGA